>VWZS01004380.1:428819-597612 GCA_013397075.1 Rhabdornis inornatus
AAAAAAAAGGCAAAAAAACCTCACCAAAATCCCAAACTGAAATAAAACCAAGCAAAAGTCTCACAAAAAGAAACAAAAGAACCCCCACCAAAAATCTGGTGGTTTATATTTAAAGATCTTTATTTGGAAAATAAAACTTTTCCCTTAAGAACACATGCTGTGTTTAGTTATTTTTAATGAAGTTCAGACTGATGTCTGAGTGTTCACCCTAGGGTCTTTTTGCTGCTGAATGACTCCGCAGCAGGACACCTGCTTTCTACTTCTTGACTAGGAAATTGAGAGAGGGTACAAGAATGAATCCTAAATGTTTGGGGTTTTTTAATTACCCCTAATGATCAGGATGTATGCGTGAAAGTTTCTTTGTGTTGTTGACTGCCTTCTTAAAACAAAGTGCTAGAAATAAGTGTCTGGTTTGGGAAAAGAGTAGTGACTTCTGTGCTAAAAAGATGTCATGCCAAAATTTTATGCTGTGCAGTATTTTCCTCACCTTTAGTCCTCCAGTAAGACTGATTTGAGCTACTGTATATGAAGTTTAAGTGTAAGGTCTTAATGCACAAGAAAACAAAATCTTTTTTCTCAAAGATTTTTTTCGGCTTTATAGAATGAAATTCATGCTGTTGATTACATGAGAGTTGATGTCAGTGAAGCTTATCTTCTTAAGCTTGTGGCTTTTTATGTAGATATTGCAGACTTTAATACAGATAATACATAAGCTCAGTGAGCTTCTGAACAGGTATGTCTATAAGTTGATGAGAAATGTCTTCTTTAAAAAGAAGTCTTTGTTTACGTGTCTGCTTGTAGCAAGTATTTTCATTTATGTTGTAATTTGGACTCTCTACATATGTGCTGGTCATACTCTGCTTCTGTCATTGGTAGCAGTGTGTAATGGAGGTTAATTACAGGTCAGTGTTTTGGAGATCTTTCTGAAATGCATTTTACATTTCACAGAACCATCTCATAATGTTTTTTTTTGTTGTTGTTGTTTTTGTTTTGGTTTTTTTTTTTCTTTTTTAATTTAAATAGTGTATTATGTGAAGAGAGCCCGAAATCACCGCTGGCGGTGCAGTGATGTGACGTTTTGGTGTGTTGATGAGCACTTATGTAATCAGTGGACACAGGCGCTGAAGGAATTACTTGAAATGCAGAGTAAGTTTGAATAAATTGAATTTCTGCACCATCATTTTGTAAGCTTGTACATCAATCAGTGTTATTTTTATATATCTGCTTTTTTGAACTCTTAAGAGCAGCTTGTGCTCAAAAATTGAGAGAGCCAAGAACTGAAGTGTTTCCTTATCACTACTTTATCTTATATATTCACTATGTTGTTCTGAGTGCTTTAATCAGTCAGGATTGTTGGTGTCATATAATTTTGTCCAGATATAAATTATTTTCACAAAATAGAGACACATTGGAAGCTTAGCAGAGGCTTCAAATGACTGTAGCTTTGGAAGAAGCAATGGGCAGATGTAAGCTAGTGGATTTAAGGTACTCTAGAGATTTGAGGTCAAGGACTCTGGCAATTGGAAGATTTATGGGTGTATTTCACCATTCCAGACTCTGTCATCAACAAAATGTGTCTTATGTAGTAAGAGTTCCCATTAATAATTTCTGAGACTCTTGGACATCTACTTCATGGGAGGTTAAAAGTAATTTTGAAGGAGTTATTCCTGAAAGAGATACCTTGATAGATGTCAGGAAGCAGCAGGAGCAGAGTAGCTCTATGACAGAAAGGAGGTCAAGGGTGACCATAGCAGAGGCAGTGCCCTTGCTGACCAGGGTCCCCACTGCATCTGAGAAGGGTGTGCAGAGTAGGGATGGGGATAGAAACTGGTCCAATTTACAGCCCAGGGGAGATAAAGTAATGGAGTCCAGCCAGGGAGGCCAGAGCAGAGCAGCTGGAGCTGGAGACAGGACTAGTGGTGAGCTCCCTAAAGCGTAGGTCTGAAGCCCATCTGAGACACAGAGCTGGAGAAGGAATTGGATACAAGTACACCTTGTGGAGTGGAACTCAAGCAAGTACTAAAGGCTTACAGAATAAAAATGAGTATTTAAGAAAAACTATTCTGAACAGGCAATTGAAGCATTCTTAATGTTTTTGTTTTGTATACATTAGACAAGGTACATCTGTTGTTTTCAAAAAATGGGGTTTGTGCACCCATTCAGTACACCTGTGAGAGCCGTGGCCTGAGCAGTCAATTCCGTTTGAATGCAGTTGTTCATTTTATTGGTAACAAATTCCTTCAGGAAAGGGAATATGTTCTCAGATGGGGTGAATTGTGCTTTGAGTGTACAGCAGATTTAAACTAGTCAGGCTATCTACCTTGAGTGGATTTGTTGTAAAAGTGTGCTGATGTAATAAGTCTGATTATTTTTTTTCCTTTTAAACTAAAAATCTAGAATACCATTTGAGGGGGTACAGATGTTAAGGTTTTTGTCTGTTCCATAAAAGAGGAGGTTTTCTAGGTGCAGCAAGCACTACTATTTTGTATCTCTGTTAATACAGAGGTGTAATAATTGTTTTCATTGACACTACTAGTGTAAATCCATAACTGTTTGGACAAATCAGAGATAGTAATATCAAAGGTGTTTTTGGAGGTGGGGAGAGGTGACACTTTAGGGCAACTAACACTGTAGAACAAGCACTTGCTGTGCAGCTTGTAGTTTTGTGAGGCATTCTTAGTATGACTTGATCACAGAAAGGAAATGGATTTTAATCATGTTATTAAAGAAAGAAGAAAGTTTAAATAAATTTATGTGAAAGTATTTTTATGTATGCTTCACTTACAAGTGGCTTTTCTATTGCTGCCCTTTTTGTCTTGTATGTCTGTAATACTCATGTAACTAGAGTAACGTGTGTAGTGGGAAGGTACTGCAAGAATGACAAGTAAGAATGTGAGACAGGGGCTCAGAAGAAATGATTCTGAATTTCACCTGCTGCCTTATTAACAATTTATTCAATACTGTATCAGTATGATAAAGAGAGCAGATGAAGCAGGCTTTTATAGCTCTTTGAGAGTTACAAGAGTCTTTTATGCTGTTTGCTTTGATGTTAATAGGTTTGGGTTTGTATGGCTTGATGAATTTTTGTTTTTTTTGTACAAAAGCAGTATACTATGGTTTTCCTTACTGCAGAGTCTAGACCAAAGCAGCTGCTTGTGTATATTAATCCTTATGGAGGAAAAAGACAAGGGAAGAGGATTTATGAACAGAAAGTTGCTCCACTCTTCAGTCTGGCTTCTATATCCACTGATGTTGTTAGTGAGTAATGAATAGTTTAATTTCTTAACAAACACAGTATCAACTCTTTAAAACATTCCTGAGAAGCTAAAGTTCTTTCTGTTAGTTACCTTTTCTTACTAAGGAAATGAAACAAAGTGGCAGAGAATGTTTTCTAATTAAAGCATGGGTAGCCAGATAAATAGCAACCTTCTATCAGCTTCCTGCTTACTAAAATAAAACTTCTGGTGCTCATGAGCTATTTGAGCTGTTAATAAAAGATCCTGCCTTTCTTTTCTTTTTCAGTTTCACTGTTAAAACTAATTGATCATTTGCCCAATTTTTACTGAAATATTTTTTCTGTATGTACTGTGTATGTCTCCTTTAATTCTTTCCCTGGCAAAAATCTTTTGAGACACATCTTGTGGACAGGCTGTTCTATAGTCACATTGGTAATAGAATCATGGTTATTAATGAATTAATTTTTATAATTCTATATAATATAGAGCTTTTTAGTAGTATTTTTAATAATAGATTTAAATGTGTTTATTTCTTCATAGTAACTGAACATGCCAACCATGCTAAGGACAACTTATTTGAAGTTAATATTTATAAATACGATGGGTAAGTAACTTTACTTGCCTTTTTCTTATTATTTTCGAGCTGATATATTATGTAATTGGTCTGTTCTTGTCTCTAACTTAAAATGGTAGTCTTCATTACTAATGCATTTACTGGAACAGCTGGAAGCCCTGGGGCATGTTCCTTTTTGTAGATCCACATTTAGGAGTATAAAAAGAAAACTAAACTGTTTCAGTAAACTTGTTCAACACAATATATTTAAGCATAGTATAACAATGTTTGCGTGAGACTTGTGTTCAAAAGATGAATGTAAGATTAATTCTGCTCACTTAAGCATTCTGTTATAGCTCAAAAGCTACCCAGAAATGTTTTATGGTCTTGACATACATGAGTTCAGAACACTGCACCAGTAGCATTCAGCCTGTGTGTAAAAAACGTGGACTGTTCAGAACTGTTTCAGGTAGTTCCTCTTGCTGTATCTGGCTGTTCAATAGTGGTTACATTGTTTGGCTTCATTTGCATTTCTTCTGTCTTGAAGTTACTGCTTTAAAAGAAGACCTGACTGAATGGTGATCTTGCATTCTGTTATTAAGTCTGCTGTAGAAGCAGAATATTTTAATAAAAATGCTAGTAATTTCAGTTTCCAGTTCATAACATGAAACAAGTTACAAGTCTGGAAAAACATGAAAATGTATGCAGATAAACTCTCATAACTACAGTATTTTAAAATTGTATCTTGTGCCTCTTGACAGATGTGTTTAAACTGGTAAGCTGCAAAAAGAAAACACGTTCAGTCTCTTCAGAGTACTTCTGCTGTAGTACTTTGCTATATACATTATCTATGTTGAGTAAGGGCATGATGTTGGAAAATGGTGTTAGTAAGAAATTACATTCATAGACTGGCTTCCCAGACTTCACCTGCTTTGAAATGACTTGCCTTCAAATAAACAGTTTTGTCTATTCTGTGATTTTTCTTAATTTTTCTGAAGTTCAAGGAAGGGAAACATTGATCCTAGAAAAACCTAATTGGTATTTATTTTTCCTTTTCATTTCATTTGTGATTTGAAATAAGTGTACTGATGGTTGGTGAAATTTCAATACAGAGCAGAAAGGGGAGCAAATGAGCCCATGTCCACTCCTAGCAAATTGTTTTTGGCAGATTCAAAGTCTTGTATTATAGAATTTTTTTCCCTTCAGTGGTTTTTTTTTGTTTGTTTGTTTTGTCTCTCTAACATGCCAAGATGAACAATAAGCCAGAAAACTGCATCTTTTTAGAATCTTATGATTCTTCTGTTCTTGGACTGGGCCTGAATGGCAGCTTTCCTGGGATCTGCAGCGTGTCTTTCTAAGCCTGACTTTTGTCCATCACATAAACTGTTTTTCTGTGGTCAACAGTGTTGTTAGGAAGGACTTCCTGAATTAAAACTACTTTTTAAATAACAGATTATGTGGTCATCGGGAAAATTTAAAAAATGGTTGAACCACGTAAATGTGTGTTTCTTCAGGTTTGACTTTCCTCACATACAGTAAAAGGTTCTTTGGCTTTCTGCATCTAATTGATGTTCAGCTGTCCCTGTAGACTGGTTCTGATGTGTGGCTTTCCCTTCAACCAGTGACGAATTTCTTCGTCTCCAGATTCCTTCTTTGACAAAGCCATACATGGAATTCTGCAAGTAGACACAGGATTCTTAATGATAATTGTTTTACTTCTTTTCAAATGTTTTACTTTAGACAGCTAATTTAAATATCATACGCGTGCTTCCTGTTTGTTCTTCCTATTTGCCTTATAGGAATTTCTTACGGTGAATCTAGTCACCTAATAACTCAGTCACCTAACAGCTTTTCTTTAAGCACAGTTACTTAAAATAATATTTGGTTACAATATAGTAGGGTTTTGTACATCACTGTGCAGAACAATTAGAATGTGCTGTAATAACATGCAGGTATTAGGCATGTTTGGAATAAGTGACATGTATCACTGTGCTTTCTTATACACGTCTATTGCACAAGCCTTTGTAAAATTGTTTCTGGTTGGGTTTTTTCCTACTTTTTGAGTTAGTTCACGGAATGGTTGAGATTAGAAGTCCTTTACAGATGCCTTTGATTTGTGTATTAGCTTCTGAAGTCCTTTAGCAGATGTTGCTTGCTGTTATCATCTATCTAAACAGTGATATGCTCGCCCTCTAGTGAAAGAGTAAGAATCACTCTAAGATGTTTCTTTCAGACATTCTTCACCAGGGGCCTTCACATGTGCAGCACATGTCTGACTTGTATATTGATCTTCTGATGTTTCCTTTGAATTTGGTTGTGCTGTTGCTGCGTATGTGAAGTTCTTTATCATATTTACCCTTGATAGATACAGACATTCATATGACTGTCTCTTCTGAGCCTGGATGTAGTGTTTGTTACAGAACATGATCAGATAACTGGAGCACCTCTCCTATGAAGACAGATTGAGAGAGCTGGGTTTGTTCAGCCTGAAGAAGGGAAGGCTCTAGGGAGACTTTAGAGCACCTTTCAGTACCTCAGGGGGACTTAAAAGGAGGCTGGAGAGGGACATTTTGCAAGGGCATGTAACAATAGGACTAGAGGGAATGGCTTTAAACTGAAAGAGGGAAGTTTTAGATTAGGTTTAAGGAAGAAATTCTTTGCTGTGAGAGTGGAGAGGCACTGGAACGGACTGTCCAGAGAAGTCATGGATACCCCATCCCTGGAAGTGTTAAAGGCCCAGCTGGATAGAGCTTTGAGAAAACTAATACTGAGACAACACTGATCTTGAACTGACATGGAAATTTTTTTTTCTTTAGCCCATTTTTTTGAGTCTGCAGAGAAAGATAAGGCTAAAATTGAGAAATAGTGTAGTTAAACTATTGGAAGAGGAACAAAATTACAAAAGTTGAAAACAAATATCTTTTTATTCCTTCTCTCTGTCTCCTAGGTCTTAACTTAAGAGTTGGAGGGTTCATGTTTTTAAGACTGTCCTCACCATTCATGGAAAAAGTTACTTTTTTTTACTGCTGAAAATGTAATAATAACTAAATTTAAATCATCTATACTTAAAAATTAGATTAATTTGTCTTGTGAAACAAGTGCTCATTCTGCAATGTCTGTTGCTGATGGTGTGAAAAAGTATTAGTTTGAGTTGGAAATTACTGCTTTAGATAATGGTACACATTCCTAGACTTGTGTGCTAGGAACTACATATGTAACTCTGGATTTCTCAGGTGTTCCTTTAAAGGGTATTTGAATTAGTGTTTTTAGTTAAAGAATGTTTATGCTTTTAGAGTGCAGAGTGCATTTGATTGTTGTTCATAAAATGTATACTGCTGTAAAAGTCTTTTTACTTCCTGGTATTTACTTGGTTGTGGACTATTTGTTGAGCTTTAGCATGTTCAGGATCTGTGCAGCTGCTGTACTAGCTCTGACCTGAATTAAATTTGTGAAACAAAATTTTGCATCTGGTAACATTTAGAACTCTGTCTCATTATGAATGGTTATGTAGATATACATGACTTCTGTTTGATGGGATCTGAGCCTGTTCAAAAGAAGTTGCAGCATGCACTTCTCTGGATTTTGACTTGCATCTAGTGTATATTCCTATTAAATACTTAAAATATACTTCTGTCTGAAGTGGCAAATATTAACTTTTCCTGTTTTAGTAAAGGTACCCTTTTTCCATATTGTGTACTTTGAAAGCTGTATGTATGGTCCTGTTCAGTGTTTTATTTGTATAGTGAATTTCCACTACTATTTGTCTGTCTGCACACAGTAGTAGAGGATAAAGATTTTTGCAGGTTGCATTCCAACATTTTTTCCTAATGTTACAGATATTTAGGTGCATTTGCTGTTTTGTAGCTTGAAATTTTTGTTCTGCTTTTCATTGATTGCCTAGTTGACTGTGGGGTCCTATATCCTGTAAAAATGGAGCAAGAGAATAGAACAACTATTTTTGGTGTGCCCAGTGCATGCCCTAAGTAGAACACTTGCCGTGTTGTTTATTGACTGTTAGTGTGCATTCTAATTTGTGTTTCCTGGCAGTGTTGTTTGTGTTGGTGGGGACGGCATGTTCAGTGAAGTGATGCATGGTCTCATTGGAAGAATGCAGAAGGACTCTGGCATAGACCAAAATAATCCCAAAGCATCGTTAGTCCAGTGCAATATAAGGATTGGCATAATTCCTGCTGGTAAGAAAGGGTTAACTTTCAGTTTAATTTATTCATTCTTTCTTTAATTATTTTCTTATTCATAACTTATTAGGCCTAAGTGTAAGATCTGAGCAATGATATTCTATCAAGACACCTAACTAGAGCTGTTTGTATCCATATAAAATTATTGATCATACGCAATTTTATTTAGGAAGAATATTTTGTAAAGGAAATAAAATCTTAATGTGTAACTTCAGATTTTAATTATTTCTTTTTTGTGGCTTACTGTGTGTTAATATGAGATAAGATATTGACGGTAATACCCTTCCAAACACATTAAAGAGTGGAATTTACTAAACAGAAATCTACCTGATAAATATTTTTCCAGTTCCAAATCCATAATAATTTAGTTAGAATTATGATGAGAACTTTCCACTGGTCTGGCAAACTCCAAACAAATGCTAACATTCCTGGACTCGTTTTTCTTCCATTTGTTCTCGCAGCAAGTACAGGGCATCTACAGCTGAGGAACAGTTCTAGTTTTCCAGACCAAGTTTCAGTTTCTGCCTGTTGTTAGAGGTGCTGCACATTGACCGGTCTCAATGTCAGCCACTTTTTCAGGCAGTCCTGACTGCTGTCATTTGAGAGAACTCATTCTTCAAACTGAGATCTTTCTTGATAGTATTATTATTATTGATGATAAAGGTATTCTTTGGATCAGTTTTCAGTCTAGTATCCCAGCTGTTATCTCATCTGGTAACATTTGGTCCTCAAAGATTCCTTCAAAAGCAGGTTAACAAGCTGGATTTCTCTTACAGGACTGAATTAACTGTTGTAACTCTTTAAGAGAGTCAGTAATTTTGAGGTCTCTGTAGGAATACAGATGGACAGTCCAGTATCCTTTCTATGCTGTTCACTTTTCTTGTCTGATGCTTGAGCTTTGAATTTAAAAACTGGACATGAAATAAACATTGTGAGCTTCTGGTTAGAATTAAAGGCTTCTGAGAAAATTGAGCACAGGTTGTAAAAATATACCAAGTGAAGTATGATGTTTGTACTCTCAAGCTATGGGTGAGTAATTTTATACACCTTACATCTTTGTGAAAACTGTATCCAGATCCAGATGATCTGAATTGTTGCTTGCAAGAAGCTTAACCTTTTCTGCTTGCAGTATAATAAATGTTGGGTATCTAAAGGTTACAATGTGAATATCCACTTACGGTTTTTCACCCTCTTACTATATTTAAGTATATTCTGATTTTATTTGTTAAAGCTTTGTATTAAAGTCAGTATGTATAATAAACTTCACAAGAATAGTGAATGAAGTGTTCTTCTTCTCCCTCTTTTTCTTACTTGGGCAAATTTCTTGAACTAAAGGTTTTTGCTTACATGACTGGTTTCAGAAGATTTTGCCTACTGGTGATATGTGACCATAGGAAGATACAATTGAAGAACCAGAACCTCAATATTAAGAGCTATTTCTTTGTCCTCAGGAAAGATTAACCCTGCTTTTTCAACATTTTCTTAATGCATTTTTTCCAATTGCACTCAAAAAATATGATCTTCATTGATCTTTAATTTTATTAACATGTATCAAGTCACTTCTCTTACATATTTTAATGTTTTGTTTGTTGTGTTTTGTCCACTGTATCCTTTTGCTATTTGAATGTATACTGTATGTTCTATTCCTTGAACTGACATGAGGTACAACCTTGTAATCAGTGCTATAGTTCAAATATTTTCTCCAAGTCATTACTCAAATCCCTCAAAAATTATTTGTAATCTTGTGCAAGGAAGCTGGCCTTAAAGTTCTATTAAGTGTTTGGAAATAGAGAAAATAATATATATCTTGATCTGTTTGTATATTGTATGGCATATAAATGACCCATTACTGTGTATATGGGAAAGTGCGTATTTACTGAATAAGGTAGTCAAGTCACTGAACAAATCTTGACACATATAGTCATTACAGTGACCTTAAACTGGGTATGAAATAGTTAAATCCTCCCTGAAGGCAGCAAGATGTGGGGTTTTGTTCTGGTTTGCATTTTTCCAGCCTGTGGTGAAGCTGTTCTCTATTCATCTTTGCTTGATATAATAGAGTTCTGGCCAGGTATTGACCCCAACAGACTTCTCTAATTCTATCACTAGTGCAAGAAGTCTGTTCCAAGACCTTTTTTTTTTTTTTCTTAAACTAAACCGATAGTCCTGAAATACAACAGGTCAAAAATAGTAATGAAATACTAATCATACATCTAATAAAACTTCATCCATTGTGTTCTTAATACTTCTTTATAACCAACCTTTTTTAAAATAGCCTAAGAACTCATTAAAAGATCTGAAAACAAAGACTACCCATAGGTTAGAGATAAAGGTCTAAAGCTCTGTGTGTCTTCTGATACATAGAGATGGTTTACTCAGTGATGACAGGAGCCTGGGGTAAGGTGACAGTGGATCAGTGTTTTCGCCTTTTTTATCACTTAGTTCCTGATACCAAGTTTTGTTAAGAGAAACGTGGCAGATTGTGGTTTGTGGTTGTGATTAAACAGTTCCTGTATTCAAACAAACGCTAAATTCAGCAGATAGTCTTTGCACAGCAACTGACAGTTTAATTGTACAAAGGTTCAAAATTACAAATGGAAGATGTAATGCTAAAACACTCATTTATGTGACTGGGTTTCAATGATAAGCTTTATTTCATAGCAGAACTCCATTGTGCAGGCTCTTTTCTTTTGAATGTTGAAAACTAACTTTCTGGAGTAAGTGCCTGCTTTGCTCCTTTTTTTTTTTCTTGAACAGTTGTGTCAGTTTCCTGACAGCCTCTTTCCTTAGTGTATCTTACGGTTGAAAAATATCATTTTTTCTTATGCATGATGGAACATTTCTATGAAATAACTTGTGATTTTGTTGACATGGATAAAAGACTTCTACTCAAATGGCAGTTTTAACTTCTGAATTTCTGTTAGTTGCAGCCATTCTTTAAATCTGCCAGTGGAAATTGACTGCTGTTGTAAAAGGATATGCTGTTAAGAGTACTGAGAGGCTGTAGTGCATCTCTGAGAACCTCTGCTTAGTTATTTCTTCCTCTCAGCCTTAAAAGCTAGTTATTTCTTACCAGCCTTAAAAGCACTTTCAGCCATGTGGTTTCACTGCATTCAGACGAGTAATATGTCTCCATAGAACTTAAAAACAGAGAATAATTCCTGATACAGCTTGGACACTGAGGTTTCATCCACATGTTTTAGTAGTAAAATTGAACCCTCTGGAGTAAGCCAAAGTCATTTGCTGTTATTACCCTTGGCATAGAATAGGAGGACAAAGCTGTCAACTGCTGTTCTTTTTTCGTTTGAAAGAATTTATTAGGTTAAATACTCTTAATGATCTTAGCAGATAGGAAAAAAAACCCCACTTCACTCTGTGTTGTTGTACTGTGTTATACTGCATTCATTGGAAAAACCAAGTCTGCAACACCCTGTGGGGGAAGATCTAAGCACTTGGGAATATTGAGTAAAGACACAAAGTTAATAACTATAGTGATTTTAGACTTCTAGAGTATCCAGATCACTCTGTGTTGTGGTGGTCCGCTCTGTAATGTTTAGGATTGAAGGATGCAGTGTGATTATAATTAGACTGTTGATGTCTCGCTGTAGAAGTTAAGAATGCTAAAGACAGTACAGGCTTCCTGTATGAATGAAATACAGGAAGAAGATGGAGGATTCATTCACAAACTTAAAAAATAGATTCAAGTAAAGTTGTGAAGTGTGACTGGACTCATACCACTGTCATTTAGAATGTAAAAACTATCTTAAAAATGTTTTAAAGCATAGCAATAAAAGCTATCTTTCTTGTTTAATTACTCTTAGTGATCTGTTCTCAGCCTTCTCTGCTACAATGCTTGTAATATTTAATGATCTTTGCCATTTAGTTAGCATCTCATTCAAAGTTCAGTATACCCACTTTGAAATCTGAAGTGCATGTTTTATATTCCTCCTTCAGTATTTAAAATCCATTAAACTTCTTGAAATTACTGTCTTAGGGCTAAATACTGCATTTAATATAATGGGCCTGCCATGAAGACAAGTAAGTAATATTACTTATTCCTGTGATGCTGATTTCATCTCTAAAACCTGCCATTATTAGATTAATCCATTTTTGTTGTCCTGTGTTACTGAACTTATGCTGGAGTAATTATCTACCAAAAAAATCCTACACCAAAGTCTTTCTGGACCATTTCTCTTTAAGCCAGCCTGTTGTTCTGCAGATGTTAAACTTGACTTCTTGGTTTCTGTATGCAGAAAGGAAGATGTATAAAACTTTGAGTAGGTACATGGGTATAAGCCCTTACCCTTCATCTGTCCCTGTAGCAGTAGCTTCTCCCCTTACTTTTGAATGTGCCAGCTCCTTCTAATTTAAAAATCACTTCTCAGAAAAATAGTTTTGTAGAATTTTTCAAAATATTACATGCTGTTTGATCCAAAAGCATTCAATTACTCTGTCATTAGGGCAGCTTACCTGACATTTCATGTGTACAATGGCTGCATGGATTATGGATTCACAAAAACTGCACAAATATGAGACCCCACTGAAGTTGCTATTCTACCTGTTTTCACTACAAATACTGTTCTTGTACTAAAGGAGGAGGATTCTGTGGGTGCCATGGCAGCACCTGCCTCTGTCAAGAGTATCTCACGTAGAGCATTGCTCATGAGCTCTAAAAGTATTTGTCTTTATTAAATTCACTGTTTTCCATAGGATTGGCATCTAGCTGACTTGCTTCTGTCACTTGCTTAGTTTAATACTTCAGTTGTTTGTAATTTGTTTAGTTTTCCATTAATAAAAGCACAAAAAATATTTGTAGCCCTTATAGTGTGTGTTTTGGTTTAAGAAACCTTAGTTGTAAGTTAGTAGTCTAATCATGATTCAGATTATTAAGTCTAGCACTTTGACTGTCCATTGTTGGTCCACCAATCAATGACGTGAAGTCTTCCATACAACCAGCAAATTTCCTGATTTTGCTTAACCACTTTGGTGATTCTGTTGCCAATTTAATCTTGTGAAGTGGTGTCTGATTGTACCTGTCTGCATGACTTGTCTACTCACAAATATCTAGCAATTCTCACATGCAAAGGGGAAATCTGGTGATTTAGCTGTAGTACATTCTGTACCTCACTTTACTTTCTTTAATACTGTTTTGGCAAAACTTACTTATGCAGAGTACATGATCAAGATATGTATTAAAGTATGAAAGGACATTCTTCTTTGTGATTGATTAATTAAAAGGAAGGATTTCCTTAATTTTTATATCATTAAATGTATTTATATAAAAGATTGCATTTTTCGTACTCATGGAGGAAAAGAACACAGAACTTGCCTGTATAACAACTATGTGGATGTATGATACCTCCTAGTAAAAAACAGACTTCAGGGAAAATGAGTGATGTATGGTAAAGATTGAAAGTAATTATACCTACTTTAACAAAGACAAGTTGTTGTGCCCTCTACATATTTCATGTTTTCAGTGAGTTCTTAATATCAAAGTCTGTGGGATGAAAGCTTTCTTTAGCTGGGAGAATTCAGACATTCAGCATCTACCTATGGTATGGTGGTGTGGTGCCACCATTGTTGAAATGCACTGGTCCTATGCAAGGTGATTGTAGTACTGGAGTAGGAGTTGGAGGACAAGCAGAGTAGTCTGCAGCACTGGTGGTTGGTAGCATTTCAGATAAAGGAAATACTAGCAAAGCAATGCAATAATTAGTTTCTATAATGAATATGTTTTTGTCTTTAAGTGAATTAGGACCCAGTTAGCAAGAAGTCCAACTACTGTCTTCACATTTGCTTGTAGTTCTCTGCAACCCATAAAAATGTCTTTTATGTTCCTTCACCCAGGCTGTTGCCCTTAAAAATCCCCAAAGAAAATCTGACAGAGTATGTATATAATTTTTCTGTTGGTTTAGCCAGAGTGTACAATAGACACCACTTAACGTTAGTCAAGAGTCATGCTCTATGGGAAGCTTCTTACCTGAACTGAGTGGTCTGGCAATCATGGGATATTATTCAAGCTATATTTACATTCTGAACCCATTTTTCATATTAGACTTGTAGTGATGAAATAACCCAGATTTTGATGGGTTTGTGTGTCCATCTGTTCAGAGTGGTATTTCAGCAGTTGTAGATTCCACATCTAGTGAAGATCCACCTAATGATTTAGAGCTCTTATTCTAAAAACTTGTTTAAGGATTCAAACCCTTAATCATCATGAACATTTTTGTGACCTTTAAACAAGTACTGTTAGGTTCATGCTTGGTGTGGTGGTATGGCACGTTAAGTTCTCTTTTCATGTGTGTGGAGTGCCATAGTAGTTACATCCATGTAAACAGGTCACTGGTTTTTTTGCTCCATGCTGCCAGCTCCAAGAGGAAAAAAACCAACAGTATTTTTCTGTTGGTATTGTTCCCCAGTCTCCCATTTTACAACCTCAGAATTAATTTCAGACTTCAGTTTTAATTTTAGCTCTTCCTTGCTAGTTAATGAGTAGAAATGAAAATAAGTTCTGATAATTGAATAAATAATTGAAATAAGCGTAATTGCCAAACATATGAATCAGCTTTTAATTGAATATAGATCATAGGGAGATGAGCCTCCAGTGTTGAAATATAGCTTGCATGAATTCCCCTCTTCTTCCATCTGTAGGGTAAAGTGTACTTGGAAGCTCTGTTTATGTCAAGACAAATGTAACAGAGGTAATTCTAGGAGCAGAATGCACTCATATCTGGAAAAATGAGACATGTTGGATAAAGGCTTGTACATTCAGAAGTAGAAGTTTAGGTCAGATCTCTCAGTGATTGTTTTTCTTTTCAAAAGTAGTTAGAATTTTCTGTTCATAAGCATAGGAGACTATGAAACTTGGCAGTAAAGTATAGCTTCAGCTTCAGAAGTCCACTTAATATTTTCTGCTATAGAACTTTAAATGTGACATGGGATCATAATTTGTGTACCTTGTCTGTTGTGATACTGAGGGAAATTGGAGTCCTCTGTCCTGCAATGGCATAGGCCTGTAATGGTACACTGGCACAGTCTTGAACCTCAGGCTTGTAGCTAGAGGTCTGTTTAGTCACACTGTTTCTTTTGTTCTACAGTTCTGTTATATTCTCTCTAACTGGCTCCTGGAGTTGCTGCTTGTTCACTGTGGCAGATTTCTGCATAGTGTTTACTTGGTAAAAGCTTCTGTCATGCCATTCGCAGGCAGGGGAAGTGGTGTCAATTTTCTGAAAAGGAAAGGATTTTCTTTGCTCCTATTCCTAACTGCTAATGCTTTGCTATTTCCAAAGTGAAAAAGAACTAAAAGTAGTTTTAAATAATGGTTGCTCATTCCGTCATTTGTAGTTTCTATTTCAATTTGATAAGGCCTCAGAAATCAAATACACTGTATTTTGGCTGCTCTTCCACCTAATGTATTGGTAGAAAATATGAGAACATGTATGTGGATAAAGTTTATCTTTTTGGATATCTACCCTTGACTTTGAAGGAATTAACTTTCATGGAAGGGATGGGAGAAACTGTAAGAGAAATTCAGAGTTAGGTGCTGCAACAAATACATTTCTACATGTCTGGATATGAGTTCCAAGTCCCTGCTGCAGAGCAGAAACCAGATCCCTATATTAGGCTCTTGTTTTCTATAGGAAACAGGGAGAATGGTCCATTTCAAAACCGCATATAGGTGAAACCTAAAGCTTCCCCCTTTCTTCTTGTAGGTATTTTGCATCAAGACTGTAAAGGTACATCTCTATCCATTTTGTTACCCTATCTAGAAACTAATTCCTGAAAGCAAGTATTTTTACTAATTTTCAAATAATAGAAGAGAGCAAAAGTTTCTGGTATAAGATGACATCCTGGAATTTAGATCAGTACCACAAAAAACAGCAGACCAGTCAATTTCTCTTCTTTTCATGAGATCTTAATGAGCAAGAAATCTTAAACAGAGGAGGATCAATGTATGCCTGCCTCATTTGATATAAAAGCTATAATGTGATCATGAAATTTTCCACATAAATTAACTTCCCGTCACTAACTGCTACATATTGCTTATATTGTGAAATTTTTGTACTTTGTATGGAGACCAATAACTTGTATTCATGGGGGGAAGGGTGATGTTACAGTTTTAATAAGAAAAACAATAATACAGCATCCCTGTATTTACTTTGTTCCATAAAATAGAAAGGAGGAAACCAAAGGAACAGAATGCTTTTATTTGGAGGATTCTGCCAATAATACTTGCTTTGCAAAGGTAGGTATTGATGCTTGGTTTTTTTATTTTTCAGGATCAACAGATTGCATATGCTATTCAACTGTTGGCATTTCTGATCCAGTAACTTCAGCTCTTCATATTATTTTAGGTGGGTTGTCGCAGTTTGCTGTTCTGTTACAAAAACGATGGAAGAAGCCCAAAATACTGTTTTCGTTTAGTTCTTTCTTTGTGTCTGTGAAATATAATTTGAACATAATGACTGAGTTGAAATACAGAGTTTTTTTCTGGGATTTAAGTCTCTGATTTGAAATACAGGAGGCTAAAAACTAATTGCTTTCTCTACAGTAATTTGTTGTTTTCAAGGGATCATAATATTTCAAAATTGTTGTGCTAAAGTTTTCATTAATTTTGTCATTCTTTTGAAAATAGTAAAATGCAATAAGCAGCATTAGTTGCTGGACTATATCTCTCTCTATATATATATGTATATCTGTCGTAGAGAAAGCCTTGAGAAATGCATGTACACTTGAATATTTTGTGCTAGTTGTTCAATTGTCCAGGGCAATTCAATATTCCCTTGACAAGTTAGAGTTATGATACATTCTGGTATCATTACTGAGTATCTAACAGCTGCAGTTTTGGGATCTGGTGTTGCAAAGATTTTACACGTGCTTCTCTTACTATGGTTAACTAACCTATGGTTAACTGTTCAGCATCTGTGGAGTTAAGGCTTTTGGATAGGATTGGAAAGATGTGGCTTTACTATATCATAGTATTTTAGCTGTGTTGGTAAGTCCCAGAATCACAGAATGGGTCAGGTTGGAAGGGACCACAGTGGATCATCTGTCCAACATCCCTGTGAAACAATAGAAGCCTCCAAACACCAAAATACCAAACAAGCAAAAAAACCCACCCAGACAACTCCCACCATCACTTCAAAGCTTGCACGAGGAGGACATCAGAGAAGGGGTGTACTCGTTGTTCTTAGGGATTTCCAGGACTTGACTGGGTAAGTCCTGAGTGACTGATCTGACCTCATAGCTGAACCTGTTTTGAGCGGAACCTGGTTTGATGAAAAACCTCCAAAGGTTCCTTCCAGCTTCAGTTATCCTCTGATAGCATGACATAGAGGTTTAAGTAGTACCCAGGAGATGTACAGGAGATACTGCATCGATCTGCTCAGGGAAAGGGGCTGTCAAGCATTGACACACTGTGCCAATACTTAGAAGATGTGTAGATGTGGCACTTTGGGACATAGTTTAATAGTGGCCTTGAGAGAGCTAGGTTAACATTTGGACTTGATGATCTCAAAGGCTTTTTCAATCTAAATAGTTCTTCAACTCTATCCCCTTCTACTGCTACAGGGTAAAGGACTGTAAATTCTTCATTATAGATTTTTTACTATACTGAGCCTTTTCTTCTTGCTTAGTGTTTAATGCTTTTAAGGTATGAGATTTAAATTAGAATTAAAATTAGAATTAAAATTAAATTAGAATTAAAAATTATATCTACTTTTATGTGCAAGAAGTACATGCATTTATTGCATATATTGACATAAATGCAATATTAATTTTTTATTTTTAATGACTTTGCAATGTTTAAGTTACTGTCATGCTTGTAACTGCAAATAAAATAAGGCTTGACAGACCCTTGCACTTCTAATCTTCATAGGTGATTGTCAGCCTCTGGATGTCTCTTCTGTACATCACAACAACACATTTTTGAAATACTCCGTGTCATTGCTGGGTTATGGTTTCTATGGAGATATATTAAAAGATAGTGAGAAGAAGCGCTGGATGGGTCCGATGAGATATGACTACTCAGGTAATTTTTTGAATTACTTCATTCTTTTGTCACCATGTAAACATATTGGAGCAGTTGGTTTACTCTCTCCAAACCTACTTTGAACCTTATAAACATCAGAAACAGACTGAACCTGATCTTAAACTTGTAGCACCGAATACATTGGATGACATTGTATGAAGCTCTGTAACTTTGGGGTTAACACTGACAGTGGGCTCAATAAAGTTGTGTTGAATATGTGCCACCTACTGAAAATGCCTAAAAAGTGATAACTTCTTTGTCCTAATAATTTTGATCTTCTTTTTAGTCACTTAAAGAGAGATAGGCACTCCTCTGTCTTGAATTCAGTTGATGGAATGAATTGTCACTGATTAGAGAGAGATGAATGATTTAGTCTTGTTACCTAATATTTGGATAAATCCTATGCTAGTGGAAAGTATCTTTTGCCATGTTTGATTTATCTTGTGTTAGGGAAAGAAGATGCATGAGGAGAGTTTTAGTGCAGGCCAATTTTAAGATTCAGCAGTGATATATAGCTGAATTTTTTAGTTGATTTTTAAAACTGTCAAGTGAAATAATGGCACTTCTGACAAACATTAAAACATTGGAGTGGTGCTGTGCTATTTTCTTGTTCCTTACAGTCAAAAATATTGAAAGATAAAGAGTTCTGAGCTTGAGGAGAGCTACTATTGTTTTGCAGTCCTTAGAGAATGAAAGAGATGAAAAATCAAGGAAGGTATGCAGAGATGTTTGTCATGTGGATTTATAATGACTTAATGCTGCATAATGCCTTTTTATGTAGGCTTCAAGACTTTTCTTTCTCATCATTATTATGAAGGAACAATTGCTTATCAACCAGCAAAACATACACATGGATCTCCACGAGATAAAGAGAGCTGCAGAACAGGGTAGGCTAATGTTTATCTCTCGATATTTGGTGTGAACTATTTATAAAGGCCTGTACATAAATAGAGGTTACAGAACTGTTGGTTTTAATATGAAAACACTTACTCTAAAAGAGATAAGCTTGTAAAAACAATTATTGACTCATTAAAAAGAGCACCTTGTTTTATCAGGTCATTAAACAAAAATCTAATACAATTTAGTTAGCTGGTTCTCCTCTTCCCTCAATTTTAAGTGAAGCAAAATATAACAGCACAGAACCCAGTTACAAGATGCTGAGGATCTATGCTCTGTTACTACTAAGCAAGAAAAATCTGGATGTCTTGTAGCTTCCGCAAAGGGAAATAATTCAAAAATTCTCAAGTGTTCGCATTGTAACTGGATCTGTTTTAGTAGTTGTTTTAGTGCTGTAACACTAAAGTTGTTTTAGTTTTGTAACAACAGCTGCTGTGGCTTGTCCTGAGGAAAGTCCTCTCAGGAATCAGCCTATTTAGCCTGTTTCTTTGTATACTTCTATGATGCAGTATGAAATCTGTGTGATATTCTTCACTTGTTTCTTTAGTCAAGGGGCCTGCTTTAATCTCCCAGCGCTCCTTCCTTTCTCTTTACTTTCACCTGCTTGAAGTTATGCTCTACTATTTTTTATTATTCTTTATATATGGATTTAGCTATCAGAGATAAAGTACTTGGCACAGCACAAAACAGCACAGCAGGATATAGAGGAGCCACAAACTTCATCCAGAAAGTTTGGAAAAATCCAGATAAAATAAGATTGCTGTGCTAGTGCTGTGATACACTAGAGATCAGACTCTAGTATCAGCTGGAGCAACTTTCCCAACCCATCAGGTGCCCTGATGCAGGGGAGGCTCCAGAGGGAGAAAGCTGTCCTCCAGGTCTCAGGAATGGAGTAAGGAATGCTTGATGCCTCACAGGGGATTTTTTACTTCCTGATAACTGCTGGAAGGGCAGTAGGGCTGGGCACAAGCAATTTAGGAGAATCCTAGAGTGTGGTAATGAGATTGATCATGCAGGTGATTGTCAGGCTGCCTAGAACAACTGCTCCGCTGGTCTTGTTACAGAAGATAAAAAGTAGGGTTGTTATGGTTGAGGGCTGTTTTGGCAGTGGTGACTGTGAGATTATAGAGTTTTAACTTCTGAGAGCAGTAAACGAGACAAAACATAGAATTGCAATCCTGGACTTTGGTTTATTTGGAGATCTTGGCAAGATTCCTTGGGAGACTGTCCCGAGTACAAAGAGGCATAGGAGAGTTAGTTGGTACCTCCCCAAAGTTCAAGAATAGTCCATTCTGATACTCAGAAACTTGAATAACCAGGATAGGAAAGCAATTTGGATGAGCAAGGAACTGAGTAGTAAAGACAAGGTGAAAGTGGAATAGGTTATTTTGGAAGCACACAAAAGACATTGCTTAAACATGCAGGAATGAAATTGAGAAAGCCAAAGCTCAGGCAGAGATTAAATCAGTGAGGGATGATAATTTTTATGAAGGGGTTATTTAAATATACTGATCATAACAAAAGCCTGAAGGAACTATGGGCTTGCTGCTTAGTGGCGTGGGGAACATAGTGATAAGATACATCGGAAAGGCTGCAAAGTTACTCCTTTACCCCATTTTTCACTGATGTAGTCTCACCCCAGGCCATACAGGTCCCCAAGCTCCTGAATGAAGGGGAAACAGTGGATATTACATACCTTGACTTTAGCAAGACCTTTGGTCCTGTTTGCTGTAATATTCTTAAAACTAAGTTGATGAGGTATGGGCTAGGTAAGTGGGTGAGTGGGAAACTGGCTGGACTACTAGAAAAGTCATGAATGCCAAGTCTGGCTGGCAGCCAATTACTAGTGGTGTCCTTTGGGAATATTCGGCCTAATACTGTGCAACATCCTTTTTAATGACTGGGACAGTCTCAGAAAGTGTGCTCTCAGCAGCTTTGTGGATGATACCAGATTGGAAGATGTGGTTTATTTTGAAAGTCAGGGTTGCTATTCAGAGGGATCTTTGTGGGCTGAAGAAATGGCTGATAGGAATCTCCTGAAGTTCAGAAGACCTAGATGTCCTGTACCTGGGGTGGAGTTGTCCCATGCAAGAGTATTGGCTGGGCACTGACTGGATGGAAGGCAGCTCTGCCAAAAATAACTTCAGGATCCTGGTGAGCAACAGCTCTACCTGAATTAGCAGTATGTTCTTGCAGCAAGGAAAGCCCACCTTATACTGAGTTTTCTAAGCAGGAGGGAAGTCAACAGGTCAGGAATGATTCTTCACCTGCACTCAGCACTTGTGAGATGGACTGTCTCCAGTATGTCAGTGTCTTTCACTGTTAGAGTAGTCAAATGTTGGAACAGGGTGCCCAGAGGTCTGTGGACTTTACCCTCACAAATCCTCAAAACTCAAATAAGAATAAGACATTGGACATCCTGATCCTGTGAACCAACGTTGAGCTCTCCTGTGAGACCAAATCACATCAGAGATCCCTTCCAACCTGTGTGATCTTGTGGCTCCCTGCTGCTGTTACCTCTGACATAGAGTAATCTTTAGAACTGTGCTTAAATAACTGCACTGCCTGCAGGGCTATGATGATTCATGCCACATGAGGATTGTTAATGCTGTGGTGCATCTTGTGATAGGGGAAGAACTTGTAATGACTGGGTAAAATAAAAAAGTTGCAATGAATAATAGTGAAGGTCTTTCAGGAATTGAATGGTATTTTTGTTTTCAGATGTTACATTTGCAAGAAAAGTGAGAAACAGCTGGCAGAACAGACCAAGGAACATGGATTAAAACATGAAGGTAATTTGTCAAAAAAAAGTAGAATGTGATCATATTACACACATTATTTTATTTCAGAAGATACCAGTTCAAGTGTGGATGTATTTTGGTTTTTTAAGCACTCTGAGTTACGTGATAATCCATTGTTTCTTTCAGTTTACAGAAAACACGTGTGTCATTATCCCCCTGTACTCAGCACTAGTGAGGCCACACCTTGAATCCTGTGTTCAGTTTTGGGCCCCTCACTTTTAAGAAGGACATTGAAGTGCTGAAAACATGTCCAGAGAAGGGCAGCAGAGCTGGTGAAGGGTCTGGAACACAAGTCCTATGAGGAGCAGCTGAGGGAGCTGGAGGTGTTTAGAAAAGGAGGCTCAGGGGAGACCTCATCACTCTACAGCTGCCTGAAAGGAGGGTGTAGCCTTGTGGAGTTCTCTCTCTTCTTCCAGGTTATGAGGAAATGACCTCAAATTATGCCAGGGAAGGTTTAGTTTGGATATTAGGAGAAATATCTTCACAGAAAGCGTTGTCAAGCATTGGAAAAGGCTGACCATGGAAGTGTTGTCCTGGGAGGGTTCAGAAGACATGGATGTGGCACTTGGGCAGATATGGTTTAGTGATACTAAACTGACATTTGGACTCTGATTTTAGAGGTTTTCCAAACAATTCTATGATACTATGATTCTAAGTTTGTGAAAAATATGTTTGGTATCTTCTCCATCCAAACATCAGAAAATTCTGATAAAATTATACTAATTACTTGTATATTTCAGTGCATTTAGTGTCTTTTGTTTAGGAAAAAGATATTCTGTAAGGTAGGACAATGGCTTTTTGTGAGAAGGACTGAATGGATAAACTGTGAGGTGTCACAGAAGGAAACAGTTCATTAAGATAACTTTTAGAATAGATCAGGGTTAAAAATTTGTGTTTGCTAGCACAAATGTCACCCTCCTGTGAGGCTGTGAACTTGGACAACTAGTAGCTGATGTAGTGAACTTCAGTATTTCTGTACAACATCCCACCAATACTATAAATAATAAATGAGATTTCTGTCCTCTTTGTCTAGTTATGCTATCCTTATGCTCTTTTTATCCCCATTCTAACCCCTGTGCACACTTGTATGGGTTTTTTTTTTCTAATGGGCATAACTTTTCTTTCCTCTCATTTAAACAACTACTCATGAATTCTGTTCAGTCGTTCCCCTAGCTGTATCTCTTTATGTCTGGCTACTACACTCTAATGGGAGGAAGTACTGATACTGCTACACTTGTGGCCTTGCTGGAGAAAGATACATAGATTCGCTTGAGTTTTGCCTCCAGCTTTGGTTCTTCATCTTGGATAAACCCCTCGTAAAGACCAGGCAGGCTTCCTGTGGGTGCTACTTTCTGTCTTTACTCTGTTTTTATTTCTTCTTGCAGAGCCCAGTGCATACAATTTTAATTTTCTTGACGGGCATTTGGTCCTCATGACCTAGACTATCTTACAATTACAGTTCTTTTGCACTGTGACTGTGCCAGGCATTTGTTAGCAAAAAGATCTTTATACTTTGGAGATTTGTTGGTAGTATAAAGATTTCTGTGCGACTTAAATTCCTGTTCCACATGTTTAGTGTTTTCATCCTAGCTGCTGCTTTCAGATCTTTGATATAGTCAAGAGATATTCAAATCAAACTATTTCTTCAGTTATTATAATCTATGCCCAGATTCAGCTAAAGAATTTTTATAGAGTATTAATAATGCATATAAATAATAATATGAGTATGATTAGGTTTTTTTAGTAAGAAAAAAATTTGTCTTTTTGAGAAATTATTGTAGTTAGGAATTGCCAACCTTTTTTCTTTTGTTTGTCAGGGTTTTATTTGCATTTTTTTATGTTTGTGTGTGTTATTTGGGTTTTTTGTTGGTTGGTTGGTTTGGTTTTTAAATCTGCCTTTTTGTTACCTTTCATCCAGCAAAGGAGCTACTAGAAAGCTACAGGTTAGTTAGTAATCAAGACAGTTTTAGCCAACATTGCAGATGACATTAAGCAGCTGATTATGTAGGTCATTGTTTACTTTATTCCATTCTACTTCTGATAGCTGGCTTCCTTTGCAATCCAGTCTCTTATCCATGCAGTACTGGTAAGGAAACACTATAATCAGCTACTTTTGATTCACAATAGAAAGGACTTTAAATCTCCACTTCAGATAAGCTTTTCACTCAGCAGGGTGTCTTGGCTGACTCTTTCACTGTGCCTACTAGGTTTGTGTATAATTCAGATAAGTTTGGAAGGATGCTTCATTGGTTGTTGCTGAACATATTGCTTTGTATTGTGGAGGAGTCTCTGTGCATGTGCTGAATAAATGTTGAGTGTTAGTACTTTATGCTGATTTCAGCAACTTTCAGTGTGTGTACACAATAGGCCATTGAAATGAGTGCCACTTATGCACTCCCTGCTTATGACTGCCCTACTGTAGGATATTTTGAGCAAATAATTTGTGCTGTTACAGTGATACACACTGCAAAATGGTTATGAAAACCGTTGTTCATTTAAAATGTGATTGATACCCTGACTTTATTCTTACTTTGAACAGTGAAGGTATTGTTGGGTAATATGCTGAGATTTATACCAGGTAAAAACCATCAATTACAGTAACATAAATAAGCATTTTACCTTAAGTAATTTGAGACTTATTTACTACAGTGAGCATACTTAAAATGTTAATACATATCTAGATACACTGATGACTAAATTACTAATGCTTCTCAGAGAAACAGCAAAAGTATTTATCAGTAAAGGGAGATGTTTCCATTTTGTTGTTGGTATATCAGAAAATGTCTGTTGTTTCCAGTTCCAGTAGTTTATGTTCTGTTCAGTTGCCTTCATCTCAGAGCAGGGTCTTGTCATTTGCCTGCAGCCTGAACAGTCATTCTATAGTCTGACATTTAGGTCTGTCTCATCTCTCTTAAGATGCACATTTTGAATCTCATTTAAATTACTTATTTCAGTAATGTCATGTTTGAAAGCAACATAAAAAGATCAGCAGTAAAGCAAGCAATACTAAGAAGCACTGTGGCAAATGAAGCAAAAATGTTGAATTTAGAAGCTGAGCTTTTTTCTTACTGTTTCTGATTTGTTTCTCAGGAGGTAGAGGGGATAGTCTAGATGGAAAAAAATATAATAAAGTTTTTGGTTTTCTTTAAGTCTTTTGTCATATTATAAACTTACATTTTTTTTCCTGGAAAACTGTTTTTCTTGGTTCTGTTACTAGAGAGTGGATAGTAAGAAGTTTCAGTGAATTCCAGGAAACAAGAGAAGTTCAAAGAGTGAAGAAAAACTACAAAATACTTTGGAAACAATGCATCATAGACTTCAGGCTCAAAATAACCTAGACAATTGTAATACAGATTCTCTAAAGTAAATGTCAAGTTCCTAGAACTGAGACAGTGAGGAATATCAGAATGTCAGGACATGAAATATGTAGCATAAACATCATCTGTTTTCCCATCAGTAAAGCACTTTGAAAATCACTGTAAGTTGGCCAAAATAAGGGGAACTGAATAATGTTAGATGTTCATGTCTATAGCAGTTAACATTCCTCAAAATATCTACCTTGTTTTCATGAAGAAACTTAAGCATTTTTTGTTCACTTCTTAATTTTATCCCTCATGGCACTTCACTCTTAGATAGGCACTCCAGTCTTAGAACACCATATATGGTCCATGGTCTATTCTGCAGTCATTACTTCTGTGGAATTGTTCATTTGAAATGTGTCCACTTATATTGGTAGGAGAAAAAGAGTATTATGGCTGCTTTTTGGCTTTTTCTTATTGTGATAAGGAAGACAATTATGTGTAATCTAAAAATAAAAAAGGCATTTTTCATGCATTTTTATCCATATTCAAGAAAGTACAGTTCAGGCAACAATTCTGCATTGCCTTCCAATGCTTCTTTTTTTCTAGAAAATTCCTCTGCTTCCTGGTAGTATCAATGCCAGCACACATTTAAACTCAGTCTAGATGTAATCTCCGACGGAGTTTCAAGGTATTGAAAAGAGGCTTGGTGTTGTTTTCCAGAAATCTCTGAAGACTTCCACACAGGAACATTTAACTGTTAATAGTTCTAATCTTGGGATTTTTGGGGCTAGAGTGGAAGCAGACTCCTGATATGCTGTCTGCTGGTCATTACTGCACCCTGAGTCAACCCTTCCCTTTGACTTTTTAAAAACATTAAATTGCTGCGTTGAGGCAGAAGAGGAATACTGCTTTAGAAACCAAATTCTAAACTACAATCTTTGCATTGTTGTTAATTTAAGATTAACAAATTGAAGAGCAGAAATAGAATTTTAAAAAGTTAATCCCTCTGAACTTTCACACTACAGGAGTTGTAACTTGCCTCTCTCTTTTTCCTTCCTATGGCTTTGCAGTTTACCAAATAGCACTGATCATGAATTTGACATGCATATAGCAGAACAGGCAAGCAGTTATGGGAGATAGTCACAGTCTGAAGGGAGAAAGCAACTTTCTCTGTTAGTGTATGAAAAATAGGTACTTGAAAGAGGAATTTTTAAATGTAGTTAATTTTAGACATTTATTGACAGTACATGAATATGCCTGGGGAAGACTCTTTAGTTGCCATTGATTGCTTTTTAGTGTTCTTGTGAGTAGATCAAATGATTACCTATCTCCACGTCTTTGTTGATGTATTTCAGAAGGTGAAGAAGACTGGAAAGTTATAAAAGGGAAATTTCTAGCCATCAATGCAGTAAATATGAGCTGTGCCTGTCCACGAAGTCCAAAAGGTCTTTCACCAGCAGCTCACTTGGCAGATGGTTCAGCAGACCTCATTCTAGTTCAGAAATGCTCCAGATTTGATTTTCTACGGTATCTTGTCAGACACACAAACCAAGATGATCAGGTGGGTATTCCTTTTGACAGTGAATTATACAGAGTCCATCAGAGGTGTAAATATTGGTATTCTTGTAGGACAGAAATAATATCTATAAAGCAGGTTTGTTTATTTTTTTATACATTTTGGGTGATGCAATATCAGTAGTGTATCATGGAAAAAAAAGGCAGCTCAAAACATTTTACCAAAGTCAACTTCTTGGCCATAGCATTCTAACAAAATTCCACTTTTGCCAACTGAATTCGGTTCTGTAACATTTTCTATGTATTTGCTATTTGAACAATATTTAAAGTTATTTTATCACAACTGTGCCCTCATGTAGTTGTCATGAAAAACTGCTCACAGCATGAAAAACTACTCACAGCATGAATAGCTGAGGTAGATGTGATGAAGAATAATAAATCACTTTTGTGAACTGTATAAAAATGTGATTTAGAAGAAAGTTACCAGAACTGCAATTTGATTGTAAACTGCAGAGTTTTAGCAGTATTTTACTGTGTGTAAGTGACCAGGATATGAGCTTTATGCATTCAGCTTCAAAATTATTTCTTTCATGAGTTGTAGCTGTCAGGTGGGAAGATTCATCACTGCTTTGGATCGTAATATCTCTTGAAATAGAGCTATGACTGTGACTACACATATTTAATATTTGTCGCAACCTGATATTGTTAACATCTTCTGGAAATTATCTGAACAATGGACTGACATAATATCTAGTGCATAAAAGCAATAACAAATCCCACATGTTTATGATGCTCATCTTCTTCCACTGTGAAAGAATTAGTATAGATTCTTTTTCCTTCATTTCCACATTGTGAATATGTCCATATTCGTCCTTCCCACTGTTCTCAGTCTCCTCCTTTTCCCTTCACTCTTTCTCACTCACTGTTCCCTTGATATTTTCAATCATTTGAAGCCATCCTGGCTACCTTTCATATTGGCTGTAACATTTATCAAGGGACAACATTCTGCTTAGACTTGAGACATGGGAGCTCGGGTGCTCTCTGTATAGAAGACACAGATGACAATGCAGCCATGGTTACCAGCATTTGCATCTGAGCAGTTTGGACCAACACACTGTTTAGTGAGCCCCTTTGGGTCCAGGAGCCACGGCTTCCAAGCAGAGAGTTTGATGACTTCACAGTTCATTTATGGTTAAAAGCTGAGGGAACTTAGCTAAGATGTAGGAGGTCTTTCCATCTCTGCTTTTTCTGGTTGTCATTGCAGCCATTTCCTTTCCAATGCTTCCCATTTCTCTCTGGGATATGCTGGTTTTGCAGCAGAGATTAGATGAAGGGTTATTCCCATCTCCTTAGCTCAGGTTAGTGAGCACCATAAAAACCCATATTGGGAAACCCTTCTTGAAAACTTTAGGAAATGTGAAAAAAAAGGAAGAAAAGAGTGACTGTACATCAGTACAGACTGGTTTGTGAGTAAACTTTCTTTACATTTGCTTCCTTGCCATCCCCTTCCCACACACACAAGCACACTCCATGGCCTTTGCTAAATGACCTGTCTGTATTTGATACAGCTTGCTGAATAGTTGGTCCTGTATCTGTTAAGTTGCTTTCAGGGCAAGATGGGGGCATCCTCTAATTTATCGTCCTTTCAATTAATGATGCCTGTTTTAAAGCATTTGTTCAGTATTGTAGCGTTACTCTGCATCCTCGGTTTTAAGAGCAGTCTTCTAATTGACCTGCTTTTTCTAGCTGAATTAGCTAATTACAATTATTTTTTATTTTTTTGGAATGTAATAATATTGCCCTCTATTCTTATTTTCATGTACCCCCAAGCTCTGTGGTTTGATCACAGAGGCTGAGGGAAGGCTTGAGAGGTAAAGGGCTCTCACTGCCATGGAATTCAATGCCTTCAGGACATTGTTCCAAGTGCAAAAGCAGAAGACTTTCAGAAAAGCCTATATGAATTAAGGACTGTACTTGAACAGGTCCTTAGGATGGTGCAAAGATACAATCCAAACCTTTTTGACTTTGTGTTGTGATCTGGTCTAAGCACAGAAGAGCCAAGAAAACTTAAGTCTCTGTGAATAAAAGGGATCAAACACAGGAAGGCTCAAAATACACCCCAAAACTTGATTAAAACCAAACAAGATTAGATGCTGATACCAGAAAAGTGATATATTTTATTTAATAGTAAAAGAGGCAAAGAAAGAGAAAGGAAGGGAGGGAGGGAGGGAGTCACAAAAGAGAGAGTTGCAGAGACAGATTGAGTAGAAACATATCATCCTTCCGTGATTTGCTTCCCCCCATCTGGTCTTCTGGGTGTTGAGGGTGCCCTGCCAAAAAGCATAGAATCCCATGGATTAATACACATTTGGGCAGGTGGAACACTCAGGTGCCTCCCCCGAAGGAGGCACGTTTGACACTGTCCCTTGCCAAACTGTGGATCTGTTGCATCATTTTGCATCATGTGCAGTGCTCTGGTGCAAGGTCTGGGGACCCCTTTGAGGGTTGTTGGGCCATGACACCGCCTCTGCTGTCCGTGCTGTGGATCCCTTGGATGTGCCTTTCCTGGGGCTCCTGTGCCCAGCGGAGGGTGGGCGTTCACTGCTTCTGACCAGAGCCTTTTTCACCACACACGCAGCTCCTCTCCTCCTCCCCCCTGTGATGTGTGGGTCTGTTCAAGCCTGGCAGCTGATAGCCCCGGGGCTGTGGTCTCCACGCCGAAGATGCTGGGATTAATCCTCCTGTGAATGTATTCTCCCCCAGCCCAGACCTGAGTCTCTTTACCTTATCTCCATCAGCTTGCAGTCCAGGACCCGAGTCAGGAGGGGAATTCAGGGTGGGATGGTCTTCCATGCGGCTTTTGTTACACAGTTTTGCTATAATAGGCACTGCACAGTGAACATTGAGAAGTAAGGTTTCATTTTGGCATTATTGTTTTTGACTTGTGTAGTTTTTCAAAAACAAATACCACTATGCCTCAGGTAAGCTTCTCTAGAAAATTGGAGTGGACAGACTTTCCTTGAGTACAGAATGCTGCATGCTGAGTTGCTTTACACAGCAAATATATTTAATTATAATTGCCTGATTTGCCTTCGTTTTTTTTTGTAGTTTGACTTTCCATTTGTAGATGTTTATCGGGTGAAGCGTTTTCAGTTTACATCAAAGCTTTCAGAAGACAACGAAAGCAATGTCATGGACATAGGGAAGAAACGTTTTGGCCAGTTCTGCAGAGATCATCCAGCCTGTTGTTGTAATATTGTTAACAGCACCTGGAATTGTGATGGAGAAACTCTGGATAGTTCAGCAATTGAAGTGAGGTAAGCTTCAATTTTTCTGTCTATATAGCAGAACACATTAAGCCTTCTTGTTGATTTTAAAGATGCTTATGGAGACATCCCAAAAAGATGCCTCTGCATAGCAAATTTGAGTCTTCTGATAATAAACCTAAATATTTTTATTACTATTTTGAATCCTTTCCAGAGAATACTGCAACCATGTATGTTGTAAATGATCACTCTGAGTGAGATGGATGGCCCTACCTCTGAAGTCATACTTACTTCTTAGGAACTGGTATTATGTGTTTAAAGTGCTGAAAGTGAAGATAGTGTTGAAAGGATTTTTTTTAAATGTGTGGAATGCCTCATTACTCTAAGCAATAGCTTTTCCCGTTTAGCTTAAGTAAGCATCTTTGTCTCACAGAAATAATGAGTATGTCCCATACTTTGTGGGGTTTTTTTTGCACACAGCAGTCTTATCTCCAGTCTTCACATATGAAGAAAGGATTTTGCAGTTGTGGAAATAATCAAATTAGAAAAGAAGTTTGTGAAATTTGAAAGGATTTTTTTGTTTGTTTGGGTTTTTGTTTGGTCAGTTGGTTTTTTGTTTGGATTAGTTTTGGTTCCTTGTTTTGTTTGTTGTTTTCAGAACAAAGGGAACCAAACCCATACCGTTGTGTTGCATTAAAATATAATCACTTAGCAGTCCAAAGGTGAATTTTATGAATGCTGTTTGTCGTAAAAGATTGCCTCATCTAAGTGCCCATAGAACTTCTTATGTGGATATGAGGAGTAAAAGGGGATACATGAAAGCATCCACCAGCCCTCTTTACAAGGGAGGATTGTATCTAAAATGAGGGCGTGTTTTCTGTAGTCAGGAGTAAGAAACTTTGTCCAGCTGTTTGAAATTAATGGATTAGTAGAATTAAATTATTAGAATTAAATATGTGGTACTCATTTATTTCTTACTTATTTCTATATTTTTCAGGGTTCACTGCCAGTTAATGAAACTATTTGCAAGGGGAATTGAGGAAAACTGTAAAGATGAAGCTGCCTACAGCCAGAGTCACACTGAACAATTACTATAGACATTGTTCCTCCAGTGGGGAGAAGAAAAAATAAAAGCTCAAGGAAATTGAGTAAATATGCATTTTAGTCAAATTGACAAGTATTTTAAACTACTAGATTTTTTTTTATGGCTTCACTATAATTTTAGACATTTTACTGTATTATGTCTTTTTTTTTTTAAACATTGTAATCATTAAAATATATCTTGGAGCAATGTAATCTGTTATGTTAGAAAAGATGGCATTGGCCTATATCTGTGTATTTCATGATGACTGATAAATTCTCTGTGCTTTTCTAGGGAGCTAATTTAGTAGTTGTGTTGCAATAATATCTAAATGTTAAGAAACATTGGGCTTCCCACTGGCACCAAGACATTTTCAGTGTCTGAGAAGACATTTTCTGCTGGGAGTGTTATGTAGTTGCGTGTGGCTTAAATGCTGGACAACGGTGTTTTCATTTGCTTTTTTTTTAAATTAAAATCTTTAATTTTGTAATTCTGACAATACCTTGCAACTTATCAATGCAATTCAAACACACATTCCTGGCTTTAAGTAATAATAATAATAGTGTACAGATATTTGAAAAATAAAAGCACAACTATATACAGGTCACACCTCATCTTATATATTCTGTCTTTGAAGGTTTCCTTGCATCATGCTTTTTGGGATTATAAAAGGGTTTATTACTGTTTGGATGATACCAAATACCACACAGTGCAACTGAAAAGTCTTGCAAGCAAATTGCAGGAGTACTTGCATAATATCTGGAAGGCACAGGAGAGGAAAATATGAGTTCTCAAACACCAGCAAGTTTTAGTTTTTAAAAATATCTAATATTAACCTATTAAAAGCTTCCCTCTTCAGTACACAATTCTTTGGACATTCTACTCCATACCTTAAAATGTCTTTGCAAAATAAGAAGTTGAAGTGTTAAGTTTAGAAATACAATCTGATGATTGAAAATCCTGAAAATAATTTAATTAAATATGAAACAAAATAATTTGCTTTGTGACGCCAAGGGAAGAAACTGGCATCTGACAAATCATGAATTCACTGTGCTGATTTGTTTTTATAACAAAAAACATTAGACTGTCATATAGAGCTATGGAGAGATTAAGTTGTATATAGTTTTGTGCATTGTGGCACATATGTGTTTTGTGTCCAGGGTTGGGGCTAAATTTTGCTCTTCCTGTACAGACTTACTCCTGTTTGAGGACAGAAGTTAGCACCTGTTCTATTCTATCTTTTTTTAAGTGTTTCTTTAAGTTTAAAGTTCTCTTTAAAATTTACTTCATCTGAGGTTTTTTTTGCATACAAACAGCTGATGATTCTTGATTCATGTATATTTATTGGTACTTTTGTCATCCAGCTTGTGTTTATTTCATGTCTCTCATATATGTGGTCAATGTAAGCCATGGTGATTGGTCATTTCATTACTGAAGCACTTGAATATTGTTATAAATATTAGGTTATTTTTTTCTATTGAAGTTATTTACATTCCTGTCTCGTGTATTATCAAAATTGTGTTCTATATCTTTGCTACAAAGTATTATTCATATTGCTCTAGATGACAAAAAGCACTTGCAAATTATATTTGCCTCAAGTACAATCATACAAAGTTTAGGATCTTTATTTTGTTATATAGTATTTCGGGAAAATACTTGAATACTTTTCCAAAGCTACTGCTCTTTGTTTTCCTTATTAATACAATAAGTTGAAATGTTGATTAATCCAGTGTTTTTCTGACACTTGTAGCACAGGTGTTACATATACTGTATTTTTAAAGCCATGTTTAATGAGTGAAATAGTACTTTTGAACTAATGTCCCATTGAAAATGAAATTATGCAGTTCTACAGATGTGAATAATTTTTGAAAGTGTCATTAAAAATGTCTATGGTTATTGTGGTTAATCCATGAATATTGTGAGAGTACCCAGACTTCCAAGTAAAAGTAGTTCTTGTGCAGGAGGTAATGGTGCACACTCAGCTTACCAATAGTGAGGGAGTTTGAGGCATTGCAGCTATCCAGAGCACATTCTCATCAATGAGAACTGGAATAAATACTAACCAGCTCTTTCCATTTGTTTACTAGCAAGTCATGAGACTCTTCTTTAAAAATGGAGACTTAATCTCATAGTGAATGTATATTGAAATGCTTTGAGTATCTGCAACTGAGTGCTTGGTGTTTCCAAAGAAAGCCACAGTCAAGGTCTCCTTTCTGAGAAAAAGCCACCAGAAAAGAATGAAAGATCATTGTATAGTATGGTAAAGAAGTGTGAAATAAATAATAAAGGTATTGCAACATAATAAAATTTAAAAGTCTTAGGTAATAGAAAAGCTGCATAGTTGCATTTGAATAATTCTATTCATAGTATATTAAACTGGCAAAGCACCATATGTGAGTTGTATGACGTGTCCAGTTTTTTTTAAAGAGAGCTGTGTTAGTAATGTCTGCTTACATTTTAATTCTAGGGATTTTTTTTTTGTCTGAATGTAATCTTAGTATGGAAATTATGTATAGAAAAACCAGCTTTGATTTTTCTTTTTTCCCAATCTTGCTGGCTTCAAGATTAGAAAATGTATTCTGTTTTGAAACGCTAGGGCATTTCATTAAAAAAATAAAACTGCATTATACAACAGTACATTGGTTGTCTTCTTTTCACAACTTGATTTGAGAATAAAAATCTCACTTTGACAGAAATCTGGCAGTAGTATGCTTAGTGTAACCACTGTGAGCAGATCAAACCAAGTGAAGCAATTCATAACCTTGCAGTTGGGTTGATGACAGCTTTGTGGCCAGTGAGAGTGTGACCAAACACTGAGAGTGAAGGACTAGCCCAGCAACTAGTGAAGCTGAACTTAGGCTAATACTAAGCAACTCTACCAGGGTAAACTAAAAATGAAACTTACATAATGCAGGTATTTAGAGTCATTATTATTATGGAAGCAAAAAGAAACTGTTGTTCTAAGAAGCGTGAAATATATGCTATAAATAGTATGTGGTAAATAGATGGGGGGGTCTAGAATTTTGTTGCAATAATTGCTACGATGAAGTACGTATTCTAATAAGTAAAATGTGTTCATTGTAGATAAACAATGGGCACAGAAGGAGAACATGTTTTTTCAGCACTGTAGACACTTCTGCTTTTGAAGTGTATTGTTTTTGTGTGGCAAGGTTTTGGTAGCTGGGGGGCTGCAAGGGTGACTTCTGGACAAGGCAGCTGTAAGGGTCAGTCTGAAGTTTCCCTCGTTTTTGCCTCACGACCGTGGCAAGAAGACCCTGAGGACCCCCACCCAGGTGGGCTCTGGACAATGGTTTTCTGGCCTGACCAAGGTGGATGCTTGCCAAGTAACTGTTTGCAGGTGCTCGCTGTGCTTCATGGTACACTGCTCTCAAGCAGGCACTAGCTGGAGCAGCAGGTTCTATATACCTGTTTCTTGGAGCAACCCTCACAATAGTCCATAAATCTCCCCACTTTTTGGCCAGAAGCCACTCACTTTGGAAAAAGACTATAAAAGAGCGACCCTCTGGAGAAGACCCTTGAGATCTCCCCACAGATGAAGACCCATCTATTGGCTGGACCACGAGGACGTCCGTCTCATCTCCTTGGTAGCTATCGTCCCATCCTCTCCCTCTTTTTCTCTCTATACTCTCTTTCCTATCTCTCTCTCCTCTGTCGCAGCTGAGTTGTTGGCATTTTTAATAAAAATGCAGTGCTGTTGTTGAATAAACTGATTTTGTCCCCTGCATTTTGCCTGTTGCACCTCTGAGATCAAACGAACCATCACGACCCCCGGTCTGTATTAATAGCAGATCGTGACAGCAGCAGAGGATGCCCCCATGTCAGACAGTCATTTCCCCAGTCAGCTCCAAGCTGGACCTGCCACTGGCCAAAGCTGAGCTCATGGAATGGCATTGCTAAGAACTTCTGTGAAAAATGAGACAGGGTAAAAAGTACTGTAAAAGGAGTGAGTAGAAAATAAACATCCTGTAGACACTTAAGGTCAGTGAAGAAGGGGGAGGAGGTGCTCCAGGCACCAGATCAGATTGCCCTGCTGCCTGTGGAGGACCTCACACTGGAGCCATGGATGCACCTCCAGGAAAGCTGCAACCTGTGGAGAACCCATGCTGGAGCAGTTTCCTGGCAAGGGGTGCAGCCATGGAGAGAGGAGCACATACGTGAGTGGGTATTTTTGGCAGGAACTGTGGCCCATGGGGGATGCTTTACTCCTCAGGAAGGAGGAAGGAAGAGAAGGTGTTGAACCCACTAGACCCCCCCCACTTCTCCATCACCCTGCACTGCTCGAGGCAGGAGGGATGAGGTAGAAGAGTTAGAAATGAAGTTGAGCATAGGAATGAGGCAGAGAGGGAAGAGAGGAGGTGGTGCATTTAGGTTTGGATTTATTTCTGTCTTACTCCAGTATTAATTGGCAATAAATTAAATTAATTTTCCCCAAGATGACTTTGTTTTGCCCCTGACTGTAATTGCTGAAGGGCCTCCCCATCCTTAGCTTGACCCCTGAGCTATTCAATCATTCTTTACCCTGTCCTGAGGCGGATGGTCTAGAATCAAAAATTTCTCCAAACGTGTCTTGCAGTTCAAGTATTAGAATAATAGAATCTTAGAACCATTTAGTTTGGAAAAGACCTTTAGTATCACAAAGCCCAGTCCTTAAATGAGCACTGCCAAGTCCGCCACTAAACCATGTCCCTCCCTAAGGGCCACATCTACACAAATACCTTCAGAGATGCTGACTCAGCCACTTCCCTGGACAGCATATTCCAATGCTTGATAATCCTTTCCATGAAAAAGTTTTTCCTAATCCTGAGTCTAAACCTCCCTGGACACAACTTCATAGGAACTTGGATTGGAAGGGACTTTAGAGGTTAACTTGAGTCTAAAGATCATATTGGCCTCAACTTGAGGCAATTTCCTCTTGTTTTATTGCTTTTATACAGAAAAGGAGACCAACCCCCACCTGACTACAAGCTCTTTCAGCTCCTCTTTTCCAGCTAAGCACCCCCAGCTCCCTCAGCAGCTCCTCACCAGACTTGTTCTCCGGAGATGTCCCCAGCCCTGTTGCCATTCTCTGGACACGCTCCAGTACCTCTTCTAATGAGGGGCTTAGAACTGAAAACAGAATCCATTTCCCTAGAACTCCTGCCTTAATCCCTATGAAGTAAATGAGTAATAGGAATTAATTTTTATTCACATTAGTGACATTGTTATTATTTCAACTTTTCAACAGGAGAGTTAAGTAATTTAATAGATTCTAACTGGTGTTTAAGTTGCACTAAATGAGTTCTGTCTATAATGAAGCAACAGTCTTCCCAGACTTCTCTTACCCGCTTTCATGTACATGATCTACATCTCGCAAAGGCTTATGCATGTTCTTAATTAATACATGACTAGTCCAATTAATTAGAAGGGGGTGGGGCATTCATTCTTCAGTCATGCCTTTCAAATACTCTGCAATGAGAGGATTAGCTATTTTTTATTCAATTTCCTGCTGTTGAGAAATGATTCCTAATATGTACCTACCAAAATTGCCAATGAGTTTGTCTTCAAAAAATGTTAGCTCCTTTGTGACTTGCATGTCTGAAAGGATGATTTCCTCTTGTTGGTAGCTATTTCACCTAGGGTGCAATTTTCTGGCTTATTTTATAGAAATCCTCCAGCAATAAATAAAGTTAACATGTTTTTAATCTTTTATTTTTTAAATATTTCAATAGTATAGGACAGAAAAATATAAGTGGAAAAATAATTATTCATAAAGGAAAAACATTGAACAAATAACAGAAGTGATGCAAATTAAAAAAAACATGAAGACCAAATTCCGGAAAGGATGAAAGAGAACAACTGCAAAACAAATATTAAAAGAAGAAAAATAAAAGAAGAAATAAGGAAACAAAATGCAGGATTTTTTTCCCCTTTTTTTTTGCTGGAAAGCTTTGCCTGGGTATGTGTACTGTAACTGCACAGTAAAGCTAGCTCTAAAGTTTTGAGTAGATTGCTAGAAATTTGACTATTTACAACTGGTAGAGAAAATAAATTCATCACTGTTATGAAGACTTATTTCTAAAAAAATGCTGTATCACTCTCTGTATTTCCATTCACAAACTTTACCATAACAGCAGCACAGCTAGAAGAGCTGTTAAAGGAGAATTGTAAAAGCAGATTCATGGTCTCCTGTAGCAATGTGAAACATTCTGAAATGACTGTTCAATTTAATCTCCCAAATATTGTTTTTCATGTTAATATTTAGCAGCTGTATTTTAGGAAAGGGGAGATTGGACAAGAAGAAGAAATGCTAGGTTAGTGTTTCAATGCTGCTGAGGTCAGGGTGGTGGGATAGCAACTCACCCCAGCTAAGGGTCTGTCCCGTAGACCTTGTAACATCAGGGGAAGTCCCCACAGAAAATGTTTCCCTACAGAAATACCTGTGCAGTTCCTAGAACATGTTTGTATAATCTGTTCTTCTGAGCTTTCAGTGATGGATATTCAACAAAGCAGATTAGCAATCAAAACAGATTCCTTAAAGATTTTTAGGTAGAAACCCTTGGTCACTCACTTAGCTGAATCTCCCTTGCTGTATTTATGCATGGGCACAGAGAACAGCTTGTTGCTTTTGGGGAATTCACTCCCCAAGATATCCTGTTGCCTCTCAGTCTCCTGTTCTTTGCCTAAACAGTATTGCTATCCAGGCAGAGAAGGAAAAACCCTACAGTATTCAAGTACCTATTGATATGAAAAACCACTTGAAGCTGATTTTTGTCTATCTCCAAAGAAGCAGCTCTGTAGAAGAGAGCTGGTACTGACAGGGTGGCTTTGGAATGAGTAGCTGCATAAAGTCTTCAATCAAATCAGATACCATTTAGTACATAGATACCATGTTTTCACAGAATGCTGTTTAAAGCTCTGGTAGATGCATTTAAGGTAGATATTTCCCCTCAGTGATACCTATCAGATAAACAACTACTCTGAGGATTACTCTGCTGGTAGATGCTGCCCTGCCCCTAGACCAAAGAACAACCCAATAAGTAGCTCTTAGGTAGTTGGAGCCTCCCGTTTCCATTGTGTCTTGCAGTGTTTGAATTTTCTATGGAAAACAGGCAAAACCTGAACACCTGGATGTTGCTGTTTTAATTTTCTAGTAAAGACTTTCAGAAAATCCTCAGCACATTTGTAGTAGGGTTGGGAAAGAGTTAATATAGGTGTATTCTTTCACCAGAACAGCAGATAGTACTATTTGTTCTCCTCTGTGTGCAGGCAAAGCTTTGAGCCAGCAGAAGAATTTGTATTTTTTTCTGCATAAAAGAGTTTACAGACTCAGTGGAGGAAGATGACGTGGGGAAGAAGCACAAGAAGCTTTCTGTGCTCAGGGAGTCCATCCTGAAGTTTTTGTGGTGGGAACACCAGGCACTAATGCATGGACCAGTGCAGAAGAGGGATGCAGTGAGTAGGAATATCCAAAGATCACTGGCTGCGTAGACTCAGCAGTCCAAACTCACTCACCCAGTAAATAAAGCATTGCACCATACCCGTGTCAATTGCTCAGGTTTGGAACTGAAGGCCGTTGCTGTTTGCCCTGCCTTCATTTGTTGCAGGAAATTTCACTGGTTTGGGATAAATCTGTCCTGTAACACTGCTATGAGAAAGTACATCAGAAATTTATTAGCAAGAATGACTGTGTTCAGTGCTTTCACTGGCGCTAAAACAGATGAAAAAGGAGGCCAAGAAAGGGGTGTTGATTCACACTGCCCTTACTGAAGTAACCCAGCACAATGCACCTCACGTTGCACATGCAAGGGCAGTGGGAGGCTATGGCTGCTTGCATTGATTTCTACCAGGAGTTCTGGTTTCTACCTTCCAACAAAGCTACTGAGGTACCAGAACTCTCTTCTCCACTTGGCATGGGAGTGGCTGAGAGAGTGAATGTTATTCCCATTTAAAAGCACAAATAGCTGTATTTGAATTCTCTTCTGTTCCAGGACACTGCATACATCCTGCAGTAGTGACAGCCAGAGCTTCCTGTGGAGTGGAAATTCCTATGCTCTTAATGCAAGGTATTGGTGGAAGGAACTACAGTTACCGGTTTTAGCGTTTTTCGTGAAGCCACTCAGGTGGGAATGCATCTCTGCTATATTCAGAAAGACTGGGCAACTCACACTGGGCCATAATGACCCCTGCTGTGTCCTTTCTACTGACATCAACTGATGCCTTAGACAGTACCAACAGGCTATGGGCCATGTGAAGCTGTAATCAACTGACATCCATCAGGAAAATGAGGTGGCCATTATCTTTGAGTTGCGGCCTCAGACATTTTAGCAGAAGAGTGCACATTGTTGATGACTATGCAGTTGTTGTCTTTCATACACGTTGAAATGTGCGCTGAGAAACCCAGGTCTGTACCAGGAAGAAGAGGTGGGTATGTCCATGGCTGGGCAGCTGGTGTGGGTGAGCAGGGGTGACCTGTGGCCCTCAGGAGCACCAGTGTGGAGCATGCCTGGCAAAGGAGCTCGTGTTAGGATGTTTGCAGCATCAATGGCTCTGACACAAGCCATGCTCTGCCTCTAGAGTGCAGATGTGACACTGGGAGCAGCAATCAACAGGGAGCAGACAGAACAGCTTATACGGAATAGAGGAGAGGGCAGAGATGGTGTTAACAATGTCTGTAATGGATGTGGTGACTGTGGGCTGCAGTGCCACAGAGCTGCAGGGGCTGAGCACAGCCAGCTCACTGAGGGCAATGAGACCTGGAAGCCTGCACTGGCAGGTCAGGTCTTGATCTAAAAATAAAGCACTTGTAGGTGGCTGTGTTGTACTAGAAAAGCTGAAAGGTACTGATGCAAGTCCCAGATCACTAAGAGATAGTAAGCCTGATCTCATGAGTCTCCAGCAAGTTACTCATGCTCCTTTGTTTAAATAATGGCTTGGGCAGCATGGCTTCTGAGAAGCTCTGGGGCACAGCATAGTGCCTTTCCTACCTACCCTAAGCTCTCTCCAAGCTCCTGTTTGCTAATCTACCTTTCTCTTCTTGCAGCCAACTAGGCCTTGAGGAGAGGCTGTATGAGCAGTGGCTGAGGTCACTTGGTCTGTTCAGCCTGGAGGAGACTGAGGGGGACCTCACTGCAGTTACAACTTCCTCATGAGGGGAAGAGGAGGGGCAGGCACTGATCTCTGCTCCGTGGTGACCAGTGACAGAACCTAAGGGCATGGCCTGAAGTTGTGTCAGGAGGGGTTTATGTTGAATATTAGAAAGAGGTTCTTCCCCCAGAGGGTGGTTGGGCACTGGAACAGGCTCCCCAGGGAAGCAGTCACAGCACCAACCTGACAGAGTTCAAGAAGTGTTTGGACAATGCTGTCAGCACATGGAGCCACTTGCAGGGGTGGTGCTGTGCAGGGCCAGGCGTTGGACTTGATGATCCTGGTGAGTCCCTTCCAACCCAGCATATCCTGTGATTCTGTGAATACCAGCCTGTTAAAACCTCCTAATGAGCAGGAAGAATACTGACGCTGGAAGGTTGCTGCATCATGACCTTTATACAGGGCAGCAGGGCCTATGTGGTGCATAAGAATTCAGGCGGAAGAGCACAGCCTTGTCATTTGGGTTTGTGTCACATGCCAGGTGACATGGATGTGTCATGGAGAGGACTGATGCAGTGAAGTGAGTGACTGAAGAGCAGCCTTACTGCTGCCGCTCCAGTGGTACAGCATATTTTTAACCCTAAGTATTTGGGAGCAATTTGACATGATGAAATAATTGTGACAAAGGTGTATTTATTTCTGAGGCCTCTTCATGCAGGTCTACTAGAAGACATGCTTTCTTTCTTGGATGTAGTCCAAGACTTGTAAATAACATCAAATATTTTGCTGTAACCTCATTTTTCTCTGTTCAAGAACCTGTCAAGATCTTGTTTTTCCATCTTGGCTGACACTGCTGACACAGTGGTGTCAGCAGAGAGAAGGCTCGCTAGCCTGAGCAATGCTAAACATCTGTGAACAGCACAGTGCTCGGATGTCACTGGCTGGCCTGCCTTGGTACAGACGTGTCAGAGGAAAAAGGCTCAGTGCATGCTGAGTCTAAAGGATAACCCTTGAAAATGACACAGCCACAGAAAATTGCACACACTCAAGTTTGCCTTTGGGTAGAAGCAGATTATTTTCCATACAAATATGAGCAGATGGAGACAGAACAGAGAACTCTGCCTATTGCTCTCCCATGTGCACTGATTGAATCTCTGAACCTGCAGTCCACAATTACCATATCAGAACTATTACCACTGTCTTTCAATAAGGGAAGAAATATAGCTTTGTTTTGCTTTTGGAGTCTGTGTATTACAAATCGGGGCCTATAATCCAAGAAAAGAGAAGATTATTTTTCAGTAAAACATCAAACAATGCCATTACATGCAGTTATATATGTCACTTGTTTTTCCGCACCCTAAGATGCAGTGGAGAGTTCTAAAGTTTAAATAATTTTATGATAATGAACCCTTTGGTACTGTTTAATAATTCTGCATGTTAACATAAATACTTTTAAATCTACCTTACTGCAGTGACTGCTATTCAGTGCTTTAAGTCTGACCTGATCCTGCAGCTCCCTCTACTGAAAATTAGTTCTCTTGAAAATAACTCCACATTTCAAAATAAAGCAGTCATTTTTAAGGTAGTCTCCATTTCGTATGGCTCCCTACAGACAAGATTTTCAGTAACATATTTCAGTTCAAATTATATGTCACTTCACACCAGTGATTTCTACTTTTAATTTTCTTTACAGGATTCAATGTGATCAAACAATGATAAATGCTGTGTAGTTGCTTTTTATCTCAAAGAACTGAACAATTTGAGCAATGTCTTACTTAAAAAGGGACAGAAACAGGTCAAGCAGGGAAAAAGTACAATCATAAGTTTTAGCATCTGGGACCCTTTCTCAACTCAGCTGAATTTGCCTATTAAAGATGGCTTGAATATTTGTTAATATTTAAGGCTTCAGGTTAATATCCACCAGGTCTCAAGTAGTTCTAGTTCTCACTTTGCTCTGCCCTAAGCTGCCATATCTGTTAGGCAGTGAGCCTGCAAGGACAGATGAGATGATCTGTCATTTTCAGTCAGTGCCATGTGGTGTATGGGAGGTGGGAGCAAACCTGACTAGATTTGGTGTGTTTTTTCTTTCCCTGACAGTTCCTGCTCTCAGACTCAGCCCTGTTTGCTGCTTTTATGGCCATAGCAGTATTTCTGAGCACTCCTGGTCTCCCCCAGCTTTTCCACTTCCTCATTGCCGTCCTGACTTTTCACTATTCCTGTTACTTCGTTTTACTGGCCCTTTCTGGAGTTCAAGTATGGTACCTGTGTTACTGGCCTGATAATACTGCTCTCTGTTCCTTTGGTCTCTTTTTCTCCACCTTTGCACTCCCTCTGTCCCAGCAGTCTGCCTGCTGCTCCAGCACACATGCTCTTCTCTCTGTTGTTTCTTTTCTAGAACTTTTCTGTTTGATTTTGTGATTCAGACATATATCTGAGATGAGGAACTCACTTACTTGTACATCTCTGAGAAAAGATGTTTGACGTCTGGACATGTCTTTGGGCAACCAAGGGTTTTTTATCTTATGGTATATCCAAATCATACTGATCAGCTTTGGGTTTGTGGCTTTGTGAGTGTTTTTCTGTCTGAGCATTTGAAAATTCTCTGAAACTGCTTTTATCAAGGGGAAATATTGATGTATAATACATGAATAATAATAGCACTATATAAAATTATTATTTGTTACGTATAGTTCAATTGCAAATAAGTGCATGTTCCCCAAGGGAGCATTTGAAAACCAAGTATCACTGATATGAGGCTACATAACATCACCATTGGGGTAAGGCACTGTCATGTTCATACTTCTTTTCTGTCTAAGGGACTAGGTAAAAGAAGCACATTGCTGTGAACCGTGAGCTTTTCTTATTTATTTCTACATTAAAACGTATCTCCAAGGAAACAGAACTCCTGTGAGGCACTGCTAAGGTGTTTGTTCCCTCTTTTAACTTTCCAACAGCTGTCTTTATTGAAAACCTTTTAAAATAATTATTTCTTTAGCATGTCCAAGTATGAACAATGTGAATGTCAATATTTATGCTCTACATATTTTCTTCTCTATAGCAGAGCAATGATATACGTGTAAGAACAATTTTGCAGAAAATAGGGTGGAGTGATTTCAGGGCGAATGTTCCTTGCATTTCTTACTATAAGCTGGCTTGTTTACAATGGGATCCATAATCCACTCAACACCCGATTGAAGTGCATCCATCCTAACACTTGTAATTGGCTTTCATCAGAAGCCATAAGCTGGAAAAGGGCTGCTCTGTGGCCAGAAGGGCTGTGTAGTCTGTGTTTCTGTGGGCATCTTTTCATTCAGGAGCATTAAGACCCCGGGGCCTGTAGTGGAAAATGACAAGACAGAACACAAATCTACTGAAAAGGTAGCAGGAGAAGTACCAATCCCTGTGGGTGAACAGTGGAGGAATAATACAGAGCAGAGCAAACTACAAGCTGAAAGCAGATCTCTGCAAGTTGATGTATCCCAGGTCAGGTTACTGGCTGAGCCCAAGTCTCAGCCAGTGGCATGTTGATTACAAAATCCAAACTGACTGCGCTTTGGAGCCTTTGGCATGTGACCATTCCTCTTCAACAGCCTTACATAAATGTTTTGAAATTCAGCTGTTCCTCAACAGAGCCTTTGGCCATCTGTACCTTGCTGTCTGCCAGAGGGTTTCCTCCTCTTCTGAAGGGCAAAGGGACAAGACATGAATGACAGGTCAGCTATGTCCTCAGCTGATGGAAATCATCTCCTATGACCTTCAATAGAGCCACATCAGTTTACCACAGATGAAAATCTGCTGCTCTGCCTAGCTGATATATATGTTAAATCCAAGCACATAGCAGGAAGTATTGCACTGAAAATCTGAACAGACTTTGCACCCAAGGTGTGACCTCTGAAATTGTGCTGTCAGCTCTAGAAATGAAGTAACTTTTTATTCTAATTCATTGTACTCTGAACCAGAGGAACTAGAATAATAGGAGTGTTAGGTTTATTTCCAGCTGAGTTTTGAGTAAGGCAAATTTGCATTTTCTATTGAACACACAAGGCCGTCTAAACAGAGGAGAGGAGAAGACAGTCTATTGACATTATGTAAAGGCAGCATATCAGTTTAAAGGGTTCTGTTTGCCTGGAAGAGTGTGAAGGAGACTTTTTAATTACCTGTCTAGGGTTGACAAAGATAAACACCCTGTTATTATTCTATGTATTTGCTTGTAACTCAATTAAGGATGTGTACTTAATTGTATCACCAATATAAAGAAATAAGTGTTAAGGTGTTTGAAAGCTAGAGGAAATGAGATGTCCCTCAAGAAACATGAAAGGTCAGGGAGTAGAGAAAGCAAGGAAGCATAAAATTATGGCATTGGTATTCAGCTAAGATCAGAAGTGAAGGGCTGTGTTATCTGAATTCCCAATTGTAAGGTTGAATCGTGGAGTTAGCAGAAAAAGCAGAGCAACATGGCACAGCAGAATGAACTAAATCAAACATGTCTAGCTATTCTGACAGTGGTAAGGAGAGCTTATGTTCTCAAGTTATTTCAGTAACACTGAATCATCCCTGACATATATACAATATTTGCTGCCTTCTGTGTACAACACTCTTGAATGATAACATTTAATGCATGGGACTGAGTGATCAGCTTGTTTCATTTTTCTGTTTCCCCATATTAATTTTCCCATTGAAAATACAGAAACAACCAAGGAGATGTGTTTAGGGGTTTTTTTCTCAGATTTAAGAGTAATACACAGGGCTGTCTGATGATTTTCATGCCTTTCCCTTCTAATGTGCTTATTCTTTAGCATGGATTATGACTGCGTATACCATATAATCCAGACTGGTTTAGCCCCACCTTCACCTGATGAACATTAGCTTTATTTTGCACAGCAAACACAGAGGACTATGGTTTCTTTCCCCACAGAGGTGCACTGTCTGGAATTGTGCCCCTCAGAAACTGGCTGTTCCTGCCAGCATCAGCACAGAGGCGTGGTCCCAGCCCACCATCACTGTGGTGGTGGCAGGAGGGATGATACAATGCCACAGCAAAGCACAGCCACAGGTTGGCCCTGTTGTGTGGCCCCACAGCAGGACAGGCAGTGCCAGACCGTGACCTGTAACTGCACCCCAAGCTGTTGTTTTATGAGCAGGCTAAGAAGAGTAAATCAGTAGGTGCCTTCTTGCTGTTTCTGACTCTTCCTGTGGAATCAAGTGTTCTCATCAGTGCTAGTCTCAGAAGGGCAGAAGGCAGTCAGGGGACATCACTTGGCCATGTTGGGTGAGTTATGGCGTTTCTGGGATGCTCCGACAGCAGAGAACTGAGAGAAACAATTTTCCCTTCTTCTCCCCTGTCAGTAAAATATCTCCATCAAATCTTCTTTTTGACGCACCTGACAATATAAACCCTCTCTTTGTAACCCCAAGAGGCTTTTCCAGATACAATTTATCGTTGAAATAGTTTGATTAGACTAATTTTGCTCTTTATAATTTTTTTTCTTAAATTACCTCAGCACTTTCAGAGGAAAATGTGGGTGTTTTTAATCAATCTGACAGCTGATTGTTTTGAGGGTTTTTTTACAGCATCTGACACAGCTGACACCACTGTTTTTATCATAAATATCTGCCACATTAGTTTAAAATGGTGATTAAAGCTGCTCCACATGCTGCTGGCAAGGCAGCTGGACCTGCACAAATTACAATAATAACCACAGAAGCTCCTTCCTGAGAGGAGTGCTGTTTCTGTAGTTGTGTCAGACAAGTGCTGCCTTTTAAGAATGATTGCTCTGCTCTAAATGACATTTTTGGCTTTCTCTTAGAAAAGTAAGTTATTTATTTTCCTGTGATTTTAACTAAAGAACACTATCATCCCTAGAGAACAATTTTGTTTTTCAGTACTGGAGCAATTACTTTCTGCTGTATTGAGTGCCTGAAGTATAAAAGTCTGTGGTTTCATGGGTTTGAAAAATGCCTGCTCTTAAGGACTCCTAAGCTAGATTCTCCATGGCCCTTACCAGACCCACAATCTCAGAGGAAGATAGCTGCTTATCATGTGGCCAATGCTCCCTTACCTTTTGCCATTAGTGAGAAAGTACATACATAACTGGGAGATAGTTGTACTCCGAGTTGAAACAGGAGATGGATGTACATGCTTATGATGTCATTATTAAGATTGCAGAATTCTGTCTGGAAAAATTGTTTTCATACAAGGCAATAACCAGAGAGTCATAGAACTGCCCAGGTTTGCAGGGACCTCAAAAGACTATCTGGTCCAAACTTTGTTGCATCGTGTTATTCTGCTTCTGTTTTCCATTTGTTAAATGGTTTGTTCCTATGTTAAAATCCCCTCTTGATTATAGTAGTGGTTGCCCTAATCCCCACCCTTACCCTAAGTCAGCCCCAATGCCCTCCCATTCCTCTAGAATGTTCCCCATCCATCACCCTTACCCACTCCCCTACAGTTGTCAATCCCCGCTGGCCCCTCCCAAACTTCCAGTGTGTTCTGTGTCAGTTATCCCCTCCTCGGTTACTCATTTGATGTCTCTGTGTATTCCCCGCCTATGTTTTCCCCATTGGTTAATTATGTATTCAGTCCCGCCTTGTGTTCCGCCCCTGAGCTGTTGCGATTGGTTGCTGTAATGTCCCCTCCCCTGGGGGAGGTCCCGTATTTAAGTTGCTGCAAGTCTTTTCTCTGTGCCTTTTGTGGTATCCTCTCCTCCCCTTCGGTTACCTCCTGTTCCCCCGTCCCTCCAATAAACCTATCCTGGACCCACAAAAGGACTCCCCCTGATCCTTTATTCTTCCCCGGACGCGCTGTCAGCCAAGAGGGCTCTCAGCCCCAGCCGCACTCCTGGTTCTCTGCCATCCGGGAGGCGGCCCACTCTCGGCGCCGGTCTCGCCTGAGTCATAGAACTGCCCAGGTTTGCAGGGACCTCAAAAGACTATCTGGTCCAAACTTCTGTGGGAGAAGGAGCCTGGATGACATTGCCTGGCATCCTAACAAACTGCATCTTAAAAACCTCTGACAACAGGGACTTTAGCACATCTTTGGAGGGGTTGTTCCTGTGAATGAGTGTTCTCACTGTAAAAAATTTGTTTCTTATGTCGAGATAAAACCTCTCCTGGTGCAACTTGTACCTGTTACCTCTTGTCTACTCCACGAGCTGCCTTGTGAAGAGAAGGGGACATCCATCCTCTTTGTAGCCATCCTTTAAGTACTGGAATACTTATTGAGGTCCATACTGAGCCTTCTCTTCCATGGGGATTAACTCCTTCAGTCATTCCTCAAAAGGCAGGATCTCCAGTTCTTTTCTCATCTTCATAGCCTTCCTTGGGACCCTCTTTCTGCGTCTTTCTTGAATTATCAGTACAGATAACATGTGCAGAGAACATGGTACTCCAGGTGTGGCTTGACAAGTGCTGAGGGCATTCACAGACATTACAGGAAAGCACCACACGGGGAAATGACAAACTCAGAAGGAACTAGAGAGCTTCTGCCTGTACAGGGGCAGACACCACTGACTCCTAGCAGCTTGCATCTCTCAGAGGCAACATCTCCCATCTCCCCCCTCTGCCAATTTTCTACCAGCCAGCTTCCCATTCACTTGGGTAAGCTCCACCTACCACAATGCTGGCAGGACTCTGGCATGTCTTGGAGTGTCCCTGCACTTTCTGAGCAGAGAGTGATGGCACCAGCTCCCCTCCCAGCAGCTGCCATGGAGCACGAGATGTAGTGCTGCCCTGCCCAGAGCAAGGAGGTAACTTTGGTGACCAAGTTGTGTATGGCCTGGCCACTGCCTAGGTATCATATATATGTGTAAATATTTTTGAATGAGGCTAGTCCCTGATGTTAGAGCAAGGAGAACAGGACCACAGAGCTGAAGGCTAGATGCCTTGTCGATGACAGAGTGTACCCCTGTACTGATAGTGGATTACTGACATGAATCAGGATCATATTGATGAACAATTCACTGAGGAAAAGTCTTAAAACTGCAACTCATAAGAGCAAAACATGTATAAATACAGATCAGTCTATAATTCAGGATTAGCAGAGGCATTTTGACACTCAATTCTTGCCTCATTGAATAATTAATATATTCTTTGTGCAAGAAGTAAATAATGTACACGCGACATAGCATCCACCAGATGGTATTAAATGCATAAGACCATGCTATTGCCATCTACTCATGCCAACATCTGGGGGAAAAAAAAGCAACAACTCCTGAAACCAGAATGGTAAACAATAACAAAGCAAAAAATAATGGTACTTGTATAATCTGAGTAATTCTTCCATTCTTACAGGTTTAAGACAAAACACATGGTCACCAGCTAGAGTCAACATTCATGGCTTGTGTTCTGCTAAAAATCCATTTGTTGCCATGTCCTCCCATCCTTTAATGGTATCACACTCCAGCATGAACCTCCCAGTGTCACAGAGCCCATTCAGACCCAGATGAGAGCAACAGCACTGGGGTTCACAGTTCTTTCCAGACCAGCTGCTTTGTTTGAGTCTTGTACTCAGCTAAAATCTCTGTCTCATTGTCTCAGTTTGTTTATGTCACCTGAGTTAGAAAGTATTGGAGATAAAAATAACAGCAAATATTTTTGACAAAAAAAATAAATTGGATTGGTGTAAATAAGCTGGTTGACTGTGTTGCCAGGGATCCAGTGCACTGGGGAAAGCACTATGGCTGTGGGGCAGGATGATGCTTTATGGTCTGGTGGGGCTGGCCAGGAAAGGGTGGTGACCTGGGCTGCGGAGCAGGAGAGGTTGTACCGGGAGACACACACAGCAGGAGACAGAAGACAGGTCCTGAATGCAAGCTGCCACACTCAGCCTGGTGCATTCATCACTAGTTCCTGCTCAGAGGACCTAAAGGAGCAGAATTGGGCATTGCAGGGGGCTCTTTGCTTGTTAAATCCTTTGACTTTCATCTACAATCCAGTTTTCAGGTCTCATAGACAAGGTCTACATTAAAAATCTTAGGTCAAGCAGGGCATGAGCGTTATGCAGTGCCTTTGCAATGGCCTTTAGACAGGCTGTCAGCAGGATTGCTGTCACCACCTCTCCTGAGATGTCTGTGAAACCTACTGGAACTATTTTGCCCGCTGGCTCTTTTCCATGCATGCCCAGGCTGATGACTAGCACTGGTTAGTGCATGGTCTCTGAGGGAATTTGCGAACGTGCCCTGCAAGTACATCAAGAAACTAATTTGTTAGCATACCCTCTAGTATGAGGCCAAAATTAGACCTTGAGTTCCTTTCCATCCCATCAACCTGAGGCTGAGGGATGAAAAGGACTGGTGAGCCAGCCCACGTTGCTGTTTCCACCTTTGGACACTATGACAGCAATGGCCAGCTGCAGTGACTGGTGGTAGTGCACACACCCTCCCCAAATTCCTGCTGATGGCTCCTGTCCTGTGGCAGTCAGCCACAGCCCACTGTCACTGATTCAGCCTGAGTGACAACTGTGACTGCTTCTCCTCCATCAGCCCCTTCCACATAAACCTTCTCTGTCCTTGGATCCTCACCTCCTCCAAACTCTCTGACATGGCTCTCACTGCTTCCTGGAGATGCACGCAGGCAAGACAAGCCAACCATCTCCCACAGCTTCTAAAGGGATCCCCTATCTGTGTGGGTGGCTTGTTTGTGTGCCTTGGAAGGTGAATGCATGGGAACTTCTGCCAAATGGGGAAAAACACCCAGTACGGTCTGTAATGGCAGAACATTTCATGATGTTCTGCATAGTGGAGGAAGGCTTGTGAGTCATGCATGTGGGTTGGGGTATGAAGCTCCTGTGTGACTCTGAGGCATCTGAGGATGCTTCCAAGGAGGATTTCTGCCTCCCTGGGCTCTTCTGTGGTGAGTATGTGTGAGGAGTGGGAAGCTGAGTATAGGAAACTCTTTATTTCCTTCACAATCACCAAATATCTTCCATATTTTTCTCCTCCTCTTGTCCCCAGCTTATTCCAGGAGAGTTAAAGTTCACCTGTCCCCATCAAAAAATATGGAAAGTCTGAAAACATGGAAATTTTAACATGGATAATGGACAGAATCCCAGTAACCCAGGCTGGGTTGTGCACTAGGGACTCCTCACCTCTCCAGAGATTTGTGCTGGAGTAGCACTTGTGGTTGGGGCAGCAACTTGTCAGGCAGCCCCATCCCTTAATCAGGCTTTCCAAGAGATGGGTAACTGTGACACAGCTCTCAGGTGCGTGGCCAGCCCCTGTCCCTTCTGAGCTGGGTGCCTTCACTGCCTGCTGGGCCCCTGCAGCACGAGGGAGCAGGGCTGTGCATCTGTCTGGGATGAGAGTGCTGGGTGATGGATGGCACATCTTGCAGTCTCCTCCTGGGCATGAGGGTGTGAACCAGCAAATGAGCCTAAATGGGGCTGAGTGGCTCGAAATAGTGTCTGGACATCTGGGGTGTTATTAGCAATCCAGGGGAATTAGATCTGCTGTCTGGGGCAATTGCATCATTACTCAGTGTAAGTTCATACCCAGAGGGAGAAGTTCACTCTTTCAGAGCCCTAACTAGGGCAGATGAAACTCACTCACTGGGCCTATAGATAATTAATAATGCTCTCAATACATTTAGGCCATTTTTCTCATTGTCTTTTATTCCAGAAGAGACAACCTTTATTATTTTATTAATTTGCTTGTATTACTTAAAAAGTAATTCATGTACAGAGTAGATTGCTTGTGATATTTCTTCAGTGCCAATATGACTTGACAAAATGGCTATGAAAGCTTGCCCATAGCTCAGAGAGCAAGAGCCTGAACAATGGTGCTGCCAGCCCCAGCCATACTGTAGGAAGATGCCAGCATCCACCTGGCATTTACCTAGCCTGGGGACAAATCTGCCCTTTGGAGGAACAAAGCAGAATTATAATCTCTGAAAAATATTACAGTTATCATGGGCTTTCATTGATTCTGTGAGTTTGTACAAATCGGGCAAATAATTCTATTTCCTGCACATGTCTTGAGGGGACTGCACCATTTGAAGGTAAAAGGGTCAGGACTTTACTCGTTGTTTTTGGGTATATTATGTTATTTTAGCTCATCAATTTTCATGGCTTTGTTTCTGTTCTTAAAGAAACATTTCATGTGGATATTTGGACCTCACAACACCAGTCAGTTTTACTCCCTGAAGTGCCTTGAGAGGGGTGGAGGGCTGCTGGTTTTTGTGATTTTATGGGAGTTTATTATTTGACTACAGATCATGTCTGGCTAATACATATTTTCTCCACAGCCATCACTTTTAAAGCATCTTTTTCATTTGTTCCCCTTCCTTAAAACCTGTGCTCAGAGGTTTCTTTATTTGTGCTTTCCATCTCCCAGTACTGTATAGGATAGTTCCCAAAATAAAGTCAGACTCCTAACTGGACATGGATTACATTGGTTACAGGTGTCCAGCTGTGGGCTGTTTTGTGTAAGAACCATAATTTAAATTAGTGAAGAAAGCACAAAAATGCATGATCATTTTTTAATAATTTCTACATTCATTCAGGTGACAGGAACAAAGCAATTATATAATGACACACTATTATAATAACAAAGTAATAAATATTTATAATTAATTAAAAGTACCAAAGTAATGATTAGAATCTAAAACAAGCTGAGATGCTGTTTGCAGCAGCTGGATGGTGTGCACTGCTTCTCTCCCAGCATGAGACCCTCAGAGTGTGCTGGGTGTGGATTGGAGTGCCCCTTTGTGCTGCACTCCAGGAGGGCAAAATTAAATATGTTGTCTGACACAATTAAAAATAACAAATGGTTATCCTTCTTAATTAGACTGTAGAACACTTATCACCAGCCTCCCTCAAAGCTTACTGTTGAAAGCAAATTATTTTGAGAGCATTTTTAATGTAACAGTTTTGCAACTTGCTGAAATCTTTACCTCTTCTTTAGTAAGGCTGATGGCTTGAGACTGACCAATAGAGCTCAGCCATGGAAGATAGCTCACATGGAGTTTGAACCAGACAACTAGCAAGAGCATTTCAAAGAGAGTAATGGCCTTGGCTTCAATCTACATATTCCTTCTTGGTAGCTGGGGACTTCTCCCATTGTGATAGTGAGCATACTGAAGAGAATGGGAAATGGGAAATGACATTCGTACTGTGATTGAACTGTTGCTATATTCTGGTAAATGTAATTTATATTTGTATTATGTTTTCAGTATATTTTATATCACTTTGCTAAATCAGAAATCCTATATAACATCTTCAAATGGGTAACTCTGACATTAAGCCTTACACCCTTCACCCATGGCATACCCAAAAGAAGCTGCTCAGAGAGTATTGAACTCCTATGTGACTGTTTAATAATAAGACCATTTTGGTACTACGTTGTTCATAAATTTACATGGTTTTGAGTTATGTCAGATAGTTTCTCATCAGAGAAACTTATTTAAGTAAGTGCTAGCAGCAATGACAACTGGCAACTCTAATTACAGTTGACAGAGTACAAGACAATCTTTTTTATTCCTACCAGATGCTTCCACTGCTGTGTGCTCCCTCATCTACTAATTCCTGCCCCCGGTAGAACTTATTAAGACACGCACCTCTCGTTTGGTATATTGCAAATATCTGGCAAGACATGTAGAATGTAGCAATGTGCAGCAGAAGGGCCAGTGCAAACAGCCTCCCTCTGTCACAGCAGGCTACCTCCAGAAGTGAGGAATGACGTGGGATAGATGCTTGTCACCAAGGCGAGGTGATGGATCTGCAGCGGAGGCAGTCAGGGGTTTGCATCCAAAAGAGGTATCAGGGTCACCCCTGCCCACACTCTGTAGGGCTGATGTGCTCCTGTGATCCCCACACAGTCATGTCTGTGCTTTCACCACTCGAGTGCTGTCTCAGACTCATGCTTGAGTAAGTAGCAGAGGCAGACTGGATGATCTGATGACTGCTGTGGTACAATACCACAAGGTAAACTGGCTTCATATTTCTATTCCAGATTAACCGCATCATAGCAATCTGTCAGCATGCACAGATATTTTCTCCCATTTTTCTTCATCCATGTATGAATTTTTTGTTTAATGTCACATTAGTTTGCCTTCAATGCATAGAATACACTGACCTAATTTTTGTTGCCAGGCACAAGGAAGGCAGAGCAATAAAGGTGTTCTGTGGGAGAAGGAAACATATATTTCAAAGATCCTGGAACAACATTCCTGATGTGGAGCAAGATGATAAGAACAAAAAATGGCCACACACTGATAAGAAGGCTGGTAGTGAAACCTTGCCAAGTTGAAATGTCACGTCATTGGGAAAATGCCCAAGCAATGCCTCACCAGCTAATTGTGAAATATTTTCCACTTGTCTCAGCTGGTACCTACAGCAAATGCTTACTAATGAATTCTGGGAAGCATTGAGATATGCAGATCTATAGATCACATTTGCCCAGTTTTGTGTGAGTTTGTGTGAATACAAATCCACCATGATTTATCTGGGTAAGAGACACATGGGCTGGTGCAGATGCAGAGGCAGAATTACTTTACCTTTTTTCTTTCTTCCTAATAAATCTACCTCAAACCATATTCAAAATACAAAAATTTAAATTGGAGAACAAAACTGCTGTTTGTTCTGCTTTATAAAGAATAAGAATTTGGGAAGTCTAGTTGAGCTATTTTGTGCCTTCTGGGGAAAGAACATCAGTACATCCTCTTATTTATGTGGTGCAGATAAAAATCAGGATGTTCCTGATTGTTGTGAGAATTAACCCAGTCTGTGAGTCTGTGAGAGAAACAACCGACTGACCAGAAAACAAAATTAAAACAGCCTACTGACAAAGTTTAAGAGAAATCTTGGTAGTCTGGAAGGTATATTTTTCATATCTTCTTTCATTCTCAAGAGCCAAGAGCTTTTATGATTACTAGTCCAGATATTTTGAGCCAAGAATTAGCTGTAACATTTCAAAAATGGGTTTTATATGCTAGAAAATGATTCATACTTTAAGGGTCAGATATTTTGAAGTCTTCTAGAATTGAGAGACTGAGAATTTTTCCTTTCAATTGGCATAAAGGTTTCTATTTCTAGCCATATCCAATATAGTATATATGGGACATTAAAGCTCTGACATTTCTAGGCAAAGAAAATTTGTCACTGTTGTAACACCGATTCTTACCTTTCTAATAGCTCACACAGGTATCATTTTAGGAGAAACTCTTTATCTGGAATTTAAAAAAACCAGGAAATATTATCTATATGGAGTTGTTCCTATTTGAGGACTGTTGAAGTAAAAGCTAGGTGATTAGGTTTGAGAAGCAGATAAAGTGGTTGAAGGTGTTTGACAAATTCAAATATAAAGTATCTCTGTAAGTCAACTCCTCATCTCAAAACGTGCCACTATATATCATCTGTGAGATCTGTGTGAGCTCTGTTGATTGAGTATTGAGGGACTGAGAGAGGCAGCAAACACAAAACTCAGCAGAGGTCAATTGGTCTTGTGCAGCTGGGTGGTAGGTCCAGCTTCCCTGTGTCCATGTCCCTGCCCTGGCAAGGAACCCATGTTTCCTGGCCTCACTCCATGGTACTGAGCTCGTGGGGTTCAGAACCAGATTGGGCCAGTGCTTTGCCTGTTCTGTCAGCACACCAGTCTCTGGGAACTCAGCAAAAAAACAGGCTGGAGTTCCACAAGACCCACATTCTTCCTCCAGCCCCTTCTCTAATTTTTACTAATAGCCTCATCAGTCAGGAAGGGTTTGAGGAACCATTAACAGCTGTGCCAAAAGGGTCTCCCTGGGTCAGGACTGTGTGAGACTGTACAGCACAGTCTCTGCCCCAAATCACACCCAAGAGACCTCAGTTGCTGTATTGATTATTTGTTTACCCTGCTACTACATGCCTCCACTGGGGAGGGGGAGGCAGATAATACATATGGGCTTTCTTAGCATTGGCTGATGCAGATTCCCAGGGATTGTCAGCGTGAAATGGAAGAAATTATTTTTTTGTGCTAGCTTTTGAGTGCTAAATGCATACAGAATGCACCTAAGTTTTTAACTTTGGAAAATTAGATTTCTAAATTGCTATGATATCAGGAAAGTACACATGTAGAAAGTAAGTATATAATATTTAAATAGTCATGTCTCCAGACCTTTTGCACATGTAAATAGAGCCCAGCCCCCACAGCCTTTACTTTATCTACATGAACATACTGCTTTTGATGATAATGTACTCCCTAGTTTGTTCTTCCACTGGTTTACATTTCCTATAGCTAATTTTTCAAACATGTAACAGCACTGTAGTGCTTAGGCAATTATTTCCAATGTCTGGGCATATTTATCAAGTGGGATCAAGTATTGATCATCTGTAGAGAAGGTATCAACATTCCTTCATATTTTCCAGCTGGCCAGCTAGAGGGGAAGTTCGTTTTTATCAGTGAATTGAAAGCTGGGTTTGTGTTCCTGTTTTTAGACAAAATTCATCAGGCTCTGTGGTTGCAGGTTTGTAACACAACTCAGTCATACTGCCTGCTTTTCACAATGGCTGCCATTGATTTATTTGGCTGTTCTGTTTCAAATTTGGCACATCATGTTTTTATCATGCTCAGATCAAAAGAGTTAGTGTGAAAGGAGATAACTGCTTTGTATGATGAAGATTATTTTAAGATTCTGAGAGTAAGTACTTAATACATTTTCTGTTCATTTCTTTTTTAGCTGTACGTCAACTAATTCAGTCAGAACAAATTTCTGTCACCTAAACGTCTCTTACCAAGAGAATTCTGCTATTTTCAGGGATGAAGATTTTCTTCCCAGCATGATTCACAGGCCCAGCATCATACCAGTACTAATGACCAGTGCTTCCTCTGCTCTTCAGCCTTTGCTGCTGAGGTCCTTACTGCCAGAGGCTCTTAAAGAGTTGTGAATTCTAAAGAATTGTGATTTGTGTCACTCTAATACAACAGACGTGTGTTACTATCTCTGCTTTATAGATGAAAAGCACAAAACTGGAGGGAAATAGGAAATTTACCTTACTGGATAACCTGTGTGGAAGCCATAACTCTGTCTCCTGGTCTCCTTACTATGTGTCTTAACCATAGATCCGTCATTACCATTCATTCCAAGGATGCATTCGTACTATTACTACTGCTGCTAGTACCATTGTTACAGCAGATGCCCTGTTGAACTGATAGAGGAAAACATTCAATCTCCATTTTTTCTCCTTCTGTTCTCTATATTGCAGTGCAAAGGACATTTTGGATGAAAAAACTATCCGAGAATAGGTGTAACAAACTCCTCAGGCCTTTCACAAGGACAAATTGCATTTCTGTAACGTGCATTCCATGCAATAATTCATCACATATTTTCACCAAGAAACCTCCTGTGCAGCAGACTTTTGCAGGACTGGAGCATAAAATGCATTAACACAGAGAATTCACAGAAAACTGACATTTTTATACTGATTTTCTCACAGGTGTTGTTTGTTTTGTGCGTATGTAATGCTGTATTAAGAGCTGGGAGAGTTCATGAGAAAAACCCAGAAGCCACAACAGGGCAGCTCACAGCTGGGAAGTATCTCTCAGCCACAAAGTGGGTGATGAACCAGGTCCTCAGCACCTCTTGGGCACTGCTCCTCGTAGAAGTACAAGTGCTGTGCTGCCACCACTCAGCCTTGGCCAAGGCACACAGATTCCCCTTGCAGACAACTGACCCTATTCACTCATTTGCCTAATATTTAAGCAATAGAGTCATCCTTTTTGACCATTAAATATCTGGCTGCGTCTTCCTTTCCCAGCTGGAGGAGCAGTGGTGAGTGCTGCTCCTGCAGAACAGCAGCAGCAAGGAGGGCAGCCAGATTGGTCACAGCCAGAGGGTCTGACTAAACCAAAAGCTGGAAATATACTGTGAGCTACTTCTCTATTCTTCATCCATTACCTTGTCACATGATGTGTCCAGTCTGCTTTTAAATCATTTCAGAGACATGACTTCTAACACTTTTTCTAGGGAAGCTATTTCACAGTCGATTAAATGTCCTTGTTAAAATTTTGGCTGGATAGTCAACTCAAATCTCCGTTTGCTCACTTTCTTACCTTTATATGCAATTATACCCCTGAGAAGTGCTCTAAACAATCACCTAATGCCTCCTTGTTTGTATCTTTCAAGCACATGTAAACACTTATAGCAGTTTTGGACACCATGTGAGGCATCTTAAAATCTTTAGCTCATAGGTGCTTTCTCCATGGATCATCTCCTCTAGCCCTTATGTTAGGCATTTTATCCTTCTTAAGGTTCTTTATAATTAGTCGTCATCTTCCTAGGAAGGCTGGTGCTCAGGCCTGCATGCAAACTGTAATTTGTGCAACAAAGATTTCATATTCATAATGCTTCTAGGCTGCACATAGTTTTAAATTATGTTCAGTGTCCTACTTTCAACAGTAATTGTATCTCTTTTTTCCTAACCTTATACAGAAAGAGAAGTGAGCAGCTTTTCAGTTTAATTAGTTTGGTTTCTGATAGCCTAAATGGGCAGTGCTGTAAAGAGCTGCAAGGTTAAAAGATTTTTCTGGGGTGTATAGAACTGCAAAGAAAAATACACACATTTTGCTTATAAAATAGAAGCAATGTTATAAGGGATAATAAAATATTTTCCTCCTTTTTTTTTTTCTTAAAGCACACAACCACTTTAGGAACATATGTTAGTCATCCTCACTCCTAAAATAAACTACACATAAACATATTCCTAATGCCATCCAGATATTTTTCATGACTACATGACAGTCAGATGTGAAGACAAGATGCTCTCTGCTGGGACTCAGAACATTCAGTGTTGCTGCATGGTAGGAGCTCTCTCTGCATAACAAAATGAGTAAGGTCTCCATAGAAGCAACTTGTAATGTTTTGACAGAAAAATTCTTTCTGGCAATCAATAAATGCCGCTTTTTATCAGGGGAAAAAAAATATGCATGAATTTATACCAATACATGATTTCAGTTTCTTAATAAGCCTCCGAGAGAAACTGCATGAAAATTTTGGACATTGTGGTAAAAATGAGCACACCAATACCCTATGGACTTCAGTATGGTTTAGAGTAGTCAGGATGAAAATAACCTGGGACGATTCTGCGGAATTTTTAATTAGAACAACTATCATGAATATGCAGAATATTACTATTATTACAAATAATAATAATTTGGACTAAATTATCTGAAAACTCAAATTAGTACCTGAGTTCTAAAAAAATATAAGATCATTCTCATATACCTATCACAGGATCACCTGGGCTCTCCAATTGTTCTCAAAAAAGGAGAGCTGTTTTTTCCCTTCAGGTGAGCAGCTTTTTTAAGTGCTCTAAGCACAGCTGGTATCATATCCATCTTCTTGCCTCATTCAGTACAGTGAGATAAAAAATATGAACAAGCATGTGAGGAAAAAAATATATGAAAACCAAAGATGATATCTTTTTATGAATAGCATGGTAGAATCCAACTTTTGAAAGACATCTCTTTATTACCTTTTCCTACTGTACTTTCACTTGACGATATTTCCACCTCAGACCTTTTCAGTGAAGTTTTGCTTTCCTCAATATTTATTTCCTGGCATCTGGTTTCATCTAGCTGCTGATTGACACTTCAAAACATAAAACACTGCCTGCAAACTCCAGCTCACTTAGAACTACTGATCTGTGTTAGCAATCTTCCCTCTTTCACCCCAACTCTTCTCCATCAGAATGCACAGGGTCAGGGCACCAAGGAGGGCTGAAGTTTTCTTCAGCAGCCCCTTAGATCAGAACAATGGGAAGCAGGTCATACTGTGGTCTGAGCTGCTTCTGTGAGAGAGTGGATGGGGACTGCAATTTCAGGAGATGGTCTGATTAAAGCACATAAGCCTTTCATCTATTTTTGAATCCTTGTTTTAAGATTACAGTGCACTAGGCTGCTCTGGAAAGCATCTGGACAACACAGACCTCTAAGCACCTCTAAGGCAGGAGATAAAGATGAGTTTAAAGAGGAAAATAAGATTTCCATTTTATTATTCTCTCAAATGAATAAAAATAACCTTTAATTGTTATTTTATTTTACTTTGATTTTTTTTGAAAGGAGAGGGGAAAAATATTGACATGGAACCATAACTCAGTAGACAAAGAAGGGATTCACAGAGGCCATGTCTTCAAGATTTGATACTAGACAAACCCAGTGACAACTCTCCCCTTTGCATGTCATTCCACATAGGTCATACCTGCTTACAAACTGCCAGAACCTGAATATGAGAAGGCAAACACCTGAATGGGCCTCTTCTGAATGGGGTTTACCTGGAAGCCTTTTTGAGTACTTTTGAATGCCAAAAAAAAAAAACTTATTAATGGGAAACATTCTCAATAAGTAGCAATCATAGACTGGAAACTGCAGGCAGCTCCTGTTGTAGTGCTGGCAGCAACAGCAATGCAATCCCACCATTTTTCCTAAGAGATGCAGTGTAAGGCTGGATTCTGGCAATGTCTGGTGTTCATCAATACTTGGGCTGGCTAATTTGAATGGGATAAAATTTCAACCATTTCTACAGATCAAAGATATTGAAGTGTTTTTTTCTTTATGTCATATCTGAGTGAATTTACTTTGGCAGAATTCCCTCTTCCTTGTGCTTTCTGTTAACTTTCCAGTTATTAAATCTGATGCAGGTGTTCACAGAAGGTACATTTCAATACTAGTTTTGTTCTATATCAGGTCTTATATCTTACTCCACACTCTCAAACTCAAAAGCTTTCTTTCTCAGAGTACATGAAGTAATCTGATCCTATCTATCTGTCACATTCGCTATGTGTAAGAGCCGAAATGAGGGATGCGGGGCTCCAGGCGGCTCTTTAAAATGCTGTTTATTGTATCCAAATGATCCAGCGATTCACGGGTCGTGTGTGACAAGAGCCCAGCCTTTTCAGCCACAGCTGTAGGTTCATCTGAAGCAACTCTAGTTCTGGTTACAATGCATTATATACTTTTCATTACAGAGCATCTTAATACATGATAACCAATCAATACTTTTACTATTACCTATAGCCTATCATAACTACTAACATTACCATTTTCATGTTTCTATTTTCCAGTCACAAAAGGTTAGTATGTTACAGTTTAAGCTAGAATTTGTTTTTCAGTTTTCTTGCAGTGGAGAATTCTGAGATCTTTTCTGTACTTGCAGCATTGGCTTTCTTGTTTGCCTGTGAAAATCTTTTTGCTTGGTAAAAACATCTTTTGTTTGAGGTAGATTTATGCTTTGTTCTAAGTCATAAAAACCCCTTCCAACTCACTTGCTCTTTGCCTTCTAGTTACCCAGTAAGACTGGCTCAGCAATTCTTTTCTTCTATATCAAAACTTGCTGTCATTTCTATTTCTTCTTCACATTCTACATTCAAAGATCTTTCTGTTATATATACATATCTGTGAGACCTTCCTGTCAAATCCCTATCCTTCCCAAGAGCTGTGTCCATCTTTCTGCGGGGGAAGGTGCCTGCAGTGCAGCAGTGATGCTGCTGCACACACAGCACATCCCCGTGCTGATTGGGTGTGCTGTGGCTGGCAGTGACAACTGCTGGGCAGGGCCCAGGGAATGGGTGTCCCTTCCCCACCCATTGGGAGGGAGAGACCTTCTGTCAGCACCTCAACTCTTCATTTCCACTGAATCTTAGGTATCACCTACCAGCTGACAGCAACATTTTCATAAACAGATTTATATGCTAGATGGATCAGGAAGAGCATTGTAGTCAGCAGTGAACAAATACTTCAAGACAGTGCATCAATTACAACTCAAAAGTGCCTAAAATGAACATTGAAAATGTTCAAATACTTGGAATAGAAGGAAATGTCCTCCTCTGAAAACCCTGTGTTTGACTGCTTGCATTTTGTGCAAAGTTGGAATTAAAGAAACATGAATATTGTCTTAAGTTGTGAAAAAGGTGAATGTACAGGTGAGAACTAAGATGAAATTTCTCTACTGTGAAGATTTTTTCTAATATGCAATTTGTATTCTTTCCAGTACTGCTTACTTCCCAATCTTTGCCGTAGAAAAATTAGCAGTAGAGAAAAGCCTCATAATCCGCTGAGATGGACATTCAGAAAATAATAAGCATTAATTCAGAAAATGAATAAGCCTGTAGTACATTATAACTTCGCAACTCTAGATTAAGTTAAGATTAGATTAAGTTAAGAGAACTCTATACTCTCAGTCTCTCCCGCCCACCCCCACCTCCACCTTTTTTTGTTTTCATTAAAATTACTTCTATTTCCCTTTTAAAACTTCAGGTTGTGTTTAACAAAGAGAATGCTTTGTTTATAGGGCCTGGAACCACCAGGAGCTTTCCTGTGATTAGCTCTGGTAGTGGGACTGTGCATTTTAATTTGAATGTTTGACTGATCTTCCTCCACTTCTGAGATGTGGCCTTCATACACACTTATTGCAAATATGGAGACAAAAAAAAATTTAATTGCCTAACAGTGTTTTCTCTTTAATTTAGTTTATTTTTTTTATTAAAACTGGCTACCAGGCTTCTAAGAGTCCTCAGAATATTCTGTTTGAGTTCCAGTGTTTTACACTGCCGTAAGGCCAAGGAATGAATACACCAGGGAGCAAGCAAGCCCTCTTTGTACCAGTCTTCCCAGTATAGATCAGTTCTCCATATTCTATGAAGGGACTGTGCTGGTGACAGCCATTAACATACACACAGAGGAGCACTGCTGTTGCTGCTTGCCAGGTGTGCACCTGCCCATCAGCAAGCACAGCACTGATAACCCTGAGACTGCTGTGCTTCCCAGCACAGTCGTTGGGAGTCTGGAGCTGCTGGCAAGGAGCAAGGTCCAGATCTCATCAAACACACATATTTCAAACATACATAGTATGCAAAGTTGCTGAGAGAAAGCAGCATCAGTCTTTCACTGGGTTTTGTGGCAGTGATCAAGAAAGGTGCGGTGGAACTAGATTGTGACTAACCTTCCTCATCCCAGCACCTAACATGAAGCTATCACACATTAAACAGCTCCTCCTTCTGGAACTACAGTTGCGTGGGGAGACAGGTGCAAAATACTCAACAGATAATGCTGTCAACACTGGTGAGCAGAGCTGCCCTGAGCGAAGACTGAGAGCTGGAGTCCGTAGTCCCTGTTGAAGTCATGGGCTGGGTCAAAGCCTGGGTGGTCCAAGCTGTGCTGTACTGGTAGCTTAACATCTTCAAAAAGTAACCCCTCTGTGCTGCAGAAAGGTAGCTGCTGTGGCTAAAAGCACTGTCAGCCCCTGCAGAAGGGGTGGTGGTGTCCCCCATGCAGGGAGAGCCAGAGTGGGTACACACAGAGTTCTGCATGTGGAGCAGCCCATGTCACTGACACCCAGCACAGCCGGTGGTGCAGTGCAGCACGGGACAATATTCACAAGGCTTTGCCAAGCATCCTCTCTGAATCCACCAGCCCCTGTCTAGCCCATGTTTGGCCTTAAGAATGTGACAGCCACTTGGTGTCAGAGGAAGGACAAGAAAGCCGCTGTGGGTTTGGCCATCTTCTGAGAAACCAGACCTCTATATACAAAGTGTGAAATCTTTCTTACTTGGCCAGCTGCTGACTTGCTTACAGAGCACCACAGGAGTGTGGACCAGGTGTAGGGCAGCTAACAGTGCCTAGCCCATCAGCCTTTGGGCTCTCTTCAGGACAGAGTACAGTCTCTCCCTGCTGCAGAGCTCTTGTCCTCAAGCCTTTTGTCTCTGCTTAACCCTGACATGCCATGTGCCCCCACGTGCTTGGCAGCAGTGTGCAGTGACTCCAGCTGTACTCTGCCCTGCAGGGGAACCATTGTCGTTTAGAAAACTGTGATTCCTGTGCTGGGTCTGACATGTAGCAAAGCAAGAAAGTACCTCTCATTATTGACATGCATGGGAGTGTCTCACAGGTCTGACCCACTACCTCACATGTCTTTAATTGCATGCAAACACAAACACGGGGAAAATACAACTTTCAGCTCATCCTGGATCCTCTCTCCAGGAATGTGATAATCCTGATTAGCTGATTGTGTGGAGAGGCTTCACTTACTTCTCAAACAAGCTCTGTTGCTTAATGAAATGAACAAATCCACTTCCAACCTCAAAAGTGAATTTAACTTCCTGTTTCTTTAAATTAAGCCTGCAATGCCTCAAACTTTTACTGACGTGTCAGCAGGTATATTCCAAAAATTACATCTACAGAAACAACTGCCTTCCCCTCCTTCTATTTTCTGTTCATCCATGTGGACTCTAATTCTAAAAAATAAAGTTATCTGCTAATAATAGCGATCTAGTCTCTATTCTGAGATCTGACAATCTGTGGGGCTGGGTCTAACAGCCTGGTTCTAATAGCCTCGGTGAAGTGATTACCAGTCAGTGATGTACCAAAACATGGGGCAGATCCACACTTTGCACAGCTATTTTGCTCCAGACTACTCAAACTAAACAAAACTAAAGTTTTGTGCTGTGTTACTGTTCAGTTGTGTAGCAAAAAATCCTCTTTTTTTTCATAGCTCCGTGAAAATTAGTTGCACAGTGTGCTGCACTTCTCAAACTTGTCTTTATTTGAAGGTTCATGTCCACTTTCCAGCTGTTCTTACATTCACGACAACTTAATAATAATTACAGCAAACATCAGCTTTGGTCAGCAACTGAGACCCACACAGCTGCCCTCTCACTTCCCCTCCAGTAGGAGGGGGAGAGAATGGGAAGAGTTAAAGTGAGAAAACTTGTGGATTGGGATAAAGGCAGTTTAATAGGACAGAAAAAGAAAAAGAAAAAAATGAAAATAAATAATTGAAATATACAGAACAAGTGATGCCTAAGGCAATTGCTCATCACTTGCCAACTGGTGCCCAGCCAGTTCCTCAGCAGTGGCCACCAGCCAGCTTCCCCCAGCTTCATATGCTGAGGATGATGCCACATGGTATGGAACATCCCTTGGGTCACATAGGATCAACTGTCCCAGCTGTGCCACTTCACAGCTCCTTGTGCCCCTCCAGTCTTCTCACTGGCAGGACATAAGAAGAGGAAAAGTCCTTGACTTGTATAAACACTACTCGGCAACAACTAAACCATAAGTGTATTATCAATACTAATTTCATGTTGAAACCAAAACACAGCCCTGTACCAGCTACTAGCTAGAAAATGAACTCTATCCCAGCCAAAAACAAGACACCATGTTTCAGCAAGACCATTCAGCTTTGGAATGTATTTCACCCCAATCAAATGTCACTTCATGTGGTTGCTGCAGGAGACATCACTCTGAACTCCCTCAGCCCTGCTCTGCCCCTCTCTTCTCAGGGAGACTTGCCATGCTGCTTTGAATGAGATTATGTTAGAAATCTCTCAATAGAAAAAAAAAATCCTCGTCATGTTTGTTAAACAAGTGTGGTTGCGGTCCTAGAGAAAGGGAAAAAGAGCAGCAACACACATGGACCTTTTTAGGGAAAAAAGGCCAATTTTATTGAGCGGAGAGCTTGCATTCAAAGCATGTTATGAGAGACTAGAACAGGACAGTAGTTCATTGGCTAATTGGGATAAACATCCAGGAGACCAGGCTTCAGGATGTATCCCATGGGAAAAACAACAGGTGTTAATCTTTATTATGACTTCCACTCTGTTTTTCACCAGATTCTAAGTTGTTTTTGACCATTTATCACCTTGGGAAATTTCCTTTCTGTCTGCAGCTAACATCAGCTTATCAGCCTGGGAAGCAAGAAGGATTCAGGCTTGAGAGAAAAGATTCTCGAGCTGTAATTTTGCAGCTCTCTAGCTGTCTCTGTCCACAAACAAGGAAAAGGGGTGATGAGCACACAGATGTGGGAAGGTGAGGTGCATCCCTGCAACCTCCCAGCCCAGGATGTGCCTGGTGCTGGCTCTCCTGACAGCTCTCCAAGCTGCTGTGTCAGCCCTCAGAGCTGCTGTCAGGGTCCCCTGAGCACCGGGACCACGGTTACTTCCTCAGGGAATTGGAGTGGCAAAACCCTTTTCTGGAAACACCACCCAGCTGCCCTGTCCTGCACAGGCTCCACTGCTGGAAGAGGGATGAGAAACTCATATTTTGAGAGGTCAGATTTCCTTTGTAGTTCTGGGGTTTTTCCTTTCCATTAAATAAAAACTACATCTCCACTCGAAATGAAATAAAAACCCAGCGAACAACTTTTTCTTGAATAAGTATAAATCTAGGTGTGATTTTGTGTGCTTAGAGATTTCTGTACTGAAGTGTTTTCCAGCTGTATGCACATTTTGGGTTATAAATATATTTCATTTCTATTAAATTCTGCAATTATTTAGCAAGACAGTCCAAAAACTTTTGGGAATTATGTCTATATGTTTCTACCATTCATAAACTAATGATATATGACAGATTGTAAAAAGAGAAGATAATTTCAATAACTAAATTTTCTGAAGAAGGCTATCCTACATTACTCCTGCATGACACCTTAAAACAGTTTTTTAAGCGGGAAATTCATGGTGATTTGAAAAGACTAAGATGTTGTATTGTAGGAAAGGTAAATTGATCTCTCTTTCAATTTGCTTAATGCTATGAAGCTCTATATCTCTCCTCATTCCTGCTTTTAAAAGTATCAAGCAGTAACAAAAGTGGGAAATAAATGTCTGCTGTTTAAAAGTGATAACTTTGCTGAGGTTCTGATTCTCCCTGGGGTTCGATGTGTAAAGCTGAAGTCCGTGGCTCAAGGATGGTCCTGGCATTCAGTGGATCATCCTGCCAGCAACAGACTCTGCTCAGCACCAACACTGGCACCACCTGAGCTCAAAGGCAGGAGGCAGAGCTGGACCACGAGCAGGTCAAGCCAAGAGGGATCTCTGGAGCAAAACCTGCTGCTGGAGACCTGCAGTACAGACTGCAGGACCAGCTGAGGCTGAGAACACAAGAATCCTGCAAGTAGATTGTCTGCCTGGCCACCCATCATCTCACAAAATACAGCAGATCCAGACAGGAGGTATGAGGTCTTTTGGATACACAATGAAAACCCTCTCAGTACTGCAGATGTAATCAACAAAAGAAATTTACTGATGACATTTTATAGTGAAGTGCAGAAAATAAAATGAAAACTGTTTCTTCCCCAAAGATGGATATATTGCAACATCCCTTTAGCAGATAGGGAATGCATATGTGGAATGCTTGGATAAAATTTATCAGAGGGCTGAACTGCTTGGTGAAATTGAATATGCACAGTTTTAAAGAAAAATATACTGAGATTTTTATGGGGTGATAGCTATCTGTATATGAAAAAATAGTACAGTAGCAAAATAAAGTAATCTGAATGGATTCCACTTTTCTATATGTAGTGAGAATGTATCTGAGATTACTTGAAAAATCCATAAAAATTGCTTGGGTGTTGTGCTTTCATTAAATGCAGAATTTTTCTTTATAGATTTGTATTCATCATATCCTGGATAAGAAAGATAATGTTGTTTTTGCTGACTTGTATAATTCAAAATTTTAAATTCAAACCACACATACAAACTATCTTCTTAAATAGAAGTCTTAGCTAAAATCAGGCAAAAAGGGATTATCTCCTTGGACTGAATATATTAAAGTTTTATCCATGGAAGTCTATGTAGGACCATCACTATTATCCTCCCAGAGATTAAGTACTATGTTGTGCTGTTCCTTCTGTCACAGAATCACAGAGTGATTGGTTGGAAGGGACCTTCTGGTCAAGCTCCAGCAAAGTCCCCTAGAGCTGGTTATCCAGGTACATGGCCAGAGTGCTTTTGAAAATGTCCAAGAATGGAGACTCCATAACCTCCCTGGGCAGCCTGTGCCAGTGCTTGGTCATTTGCACAGTGAGAAGGTGTTTCCTGATGTTCAGAGGGAACCTCCTGTGTTCCAGTTTGTGCCTCTGGTCCTGTCAATCCCCCCGGCTGAGAAGAGCCTGGCTCTGTCCCCTCTGCACCTTCAGATATTTATACACATGGATGAGATCCCCCTGAGCCTTCTTTTCTCCATGCTGAGCAGTCACAGCTCTCATCCTTTCCTCATAGCTGAGATGCTCCAGCCCCTTCATCGCCTTCATGCTCTCATTTACTGGAGGGACCAGAACTAGACATAGGAGTCCAGAAATGGCCTCAATGGTGTTAAATAAAGCAGAAGAATTCCCTCCTTCAATCTGCTGGCAATATTTTGTCAAATGCAGCCCAGGATACCATTAGCCTTCTTTGCAGTGAGGGCTTGAGCTTGGTGTTCACCACAGGTCCTTTTCTGCCAAGCTGCTTTCCAGTCGGATAGTCCCAGCATGAGCTGGTGCCTGGGGTTGTTCCTCCTCAGGTCCAGGACTTTTAGCCTTCTTGCTGAGCTTCATGTGCTTCACACCATTTCTCCAGCTTGTTGAGGCCTCTCTGGGTAGTAGTACATCCCTCTGGCATATCAGACATCTCTCTCAGCTTTATGTCATCAGCAATCTTGTTGAGGGTACACTTTGTCTCATCATCCAAGTCATCAATGAAATTGTGAACAGGATGCACTACTGCCGCTGGGGTACGCCACAAGTGACTGACCTCCAGCTTCACTTTGTGCCGCTGACCACTACTCCCTGGGGATTTCCATGCAGCTGGTTTTCAACCCACCTCACTGACTGCTCATCCAGCCCATCCCTTATCAGGTGCCCTTCTTTAGGACGATCTTGCAGCAGTGTTCAGTGACTCACTGTAGTCCAGGCAGACATAATCACTCTTATCCCATCTTCTACCAGGACAAACGTTTCATCACAGAAGTTTATCATATTGGCCAAGCATGATTTCCCCTTGAAGAATCCAAGCTGATTGACCCTGCTGTCATTGGAGATGTTTGTTTCACGTTTTCTCATGTGGGACCATGAATCTGACAATTTCATCTTTGCATATATTCTCATTTGCAACAGTACATTGCACTGACATGAAATTTTTACAGGTCTTGTACTACTGATAATATTGTGCACTTCTCGTTTTCTTTATGTGGTCTTCATTTGTGGTGGCCTTTGCAGCTCCTAAGCATCATTTCTTGTACCTGTTTTATGTACCCATCTCCAGAACAGAAAGAGCACTGTTTATATTCAGCATATTTAAGGCACTGCAGCAATGTATGCTGCAGTAAAGACTAATCCAATTAATGAAATGGATCTTAGGTTGAATTACAACTGCCCAAGTATTAATGAGTTTGTTGTACTGGTACACCACAGGATGAGTACAGGTCTCCTCTCAAAATACCTGCTTATGCGGTTGGCATTTACAGCCAATGACAACTGCAGTTTATAGACCCATAACCAACACTCGGGGTCTTAAATTTCACTACTGCTTTCCATGTAACTTGTGCATTTCTGTATTTTGCTTTCATTGTTCCCTGCCCGCTCTTTTTTCCAGACTGAATCTCATTTTATTGCCAACTTACACCTCTAAATTCTGCAGGTCTCTTTCTATTATTTTGGAATCTATCCTGGGTTTTGCAACACCTTACAATTTAGTATGATCTGTAAATTTAATTACTGTCATGTTTGCCAAAGACCATAAAGAGCCAAGTCAATTGTATGACTAAAAAAGAAAAAAGGAAACCTTTATTGTGCTATAAATGCTCTGTTAAAAGTCCCACACAAAAAAATAGTACTACACATTTCTTGGAATTCATAGATGGAATTGCAAAGGGATCTAGATGACTTCCATACGTCATTTGTGTAATTTAAAAAAAAATTAAAAGTGTTACTAGCAAAAGTAAATATTAAAGAGATTAAAAATGGGACCTAATTCCTTTCTATGCAGATAAAATATATGAGACAGGGTAAGACAAACATTCATATTCCATGCTCCCCTATGACATATGAATTAAACCTACCACAGTGTTACTGGAGCAGAATTGCCTCAAATTGGTTCACACATTTAGGGCAAATGCAGGACACTAATTAGTAATTGATTTTATTTAATGTCTATTTTCTTTTTTATTTTTCTTTTTCAACATTTCCAACATGTGTTATGTGTATAGTACAATTGTGTAATGCTTCAGTCCAATCTGACAACCTTTGAGCAAAGTCTATAATTCTCTGTCATTATTATCTCTGAGCTATTATGAAAGTGGTAGGAATTAGAGCAAGGTAACCTTCATCATTCGACCAGGAACAACAGCAATTACAATTTGGTCTCTGACCGAGGTTAGAATAGATAAATTGAGCTAGATAATGATTACAATCTTTCAAATTCATCATTAGCTCTAACTGCATTTCTAATGGAGAAGACCAGATTATTGGGCCTGACCACGATAGCTGCTCCCAGCTTATGCTACAGCAACATCACTAAACTCACTCCTCTTTAATCAGACCTCTTGTTCTTAAAGAGCACAACCTACACTACACTAATAGGTATTAATTTTACAAAGCAATTCAAGACTTTGAAAATCCCTTTTCGATGTTCAGCCTGAGTACCTGATGTTCAGGCAGAGCTGTTCTCCATCGGCAGAGAAAAGAAAATTCCCCTTTCAAGTAAAATATGTGCTGAAAGCTCTCTGGTTAATGAAAGTATGTAAACCAAGATGAGAAATTTAGCAAGTTATGAGTGTGTCTGAGTCCCACTAACATCCATGTCTTGCCCATAAATTCAGAGTACATGCAAATTTCTCCTTGGAAAAGTTGATTTCATATCCCTGATTTAACTATAATTAGGATTTATTTCCTCAGCTGGTTCTGCCTGTAAGTCTCTTACTGGTGTCTTGTTGACAGAGATGTGCAAAGTCACAAATGCAAGAGAAGACCAGCCAGGTGTTATGAGCTGAGTGTGATCAAGGCACTGGCCAGACATCTGAGCCCCTGTATCTGCTCATGTCAACATCTGTCCATCCTGCAAGGACTCTCGGGCAAGATGTAAGGAAAACTGCTCCCATATTACCTAGCAGGTAAAATATTAGACTTGAATGCTGTAGTGGTTTAGTATAGAGGAGGTCTGCCTAGGTCTTAGCAGGGAGCTATTTCAGGAAATCTGTATAGACCACAACATACGCCTTGCTTCTCTGGGCCAAACACAGACACTCAGTGCCATGTGAAAAACCCGAGAGTTTGGGGGTCATTCATACAGGGCCCATGATGACAGAAGATGACAGAAGATCCTCTTTGCCTTACAGATTCGTGCTGGTCTGTGGAGGCAGATAGATGGTCTAATGCAGACACCCAAAGGCACCACAAAGAGGGTTTGATGACTGCATGTAGAGCTTTCAGAGTGCTCCAGACATCACAATGGCTGAAAAGATTCAGAGCATTCAGGCACATTAATTTTACCCATTTAGTAAATGTTTTTATCCTCTTTTTTTAGAAAGACATAGCTGACATAGACATAGAATTAGCAAATTGTCCTAATCGATACAAGCACCTACTATCAGCTTAAAAACCACTAGGTGTTAACTATGAGACACCACAAACACATCACTCAGGCAGAAGCTCCTGTGCTCCACTCAGCTCCCAGCCCACGCTCCCTCCTTCCCTCTCTCAATCTTACCTCTCAGACAGTAACAATTGCTTTTTTGAGACATTTATCATTTCACAGTTTCAAGTTTCTCACTTGAAGATGTGCCCTTCAAACTCTCAAATGCAGTGATGGCTAAATTCTGCTCTCACCCACCAGGGTACTGTGAAAATGGCACTTCTTACTACAAAAGTATTTGGAGAGATTTCTGCTGGACTTCGACTTGTGTATGTTTATTAGCCTCCCACAGAAGGCAGTACAGATGCTGAGGACTGGGTAATGAGAGATTACCTGGGATGTGTGAGAGGGAAACTGTATAGAAAACTACAGCACAGTGGCCTTCAGAATGGAGATGTTTTGCAGGAAATATAAAGTGAAATGGTAAAGATGAAAAAGAGGGGGAGACAGTGAAACCCATGAAAGCAGCACTGACATCATCATAAACTGTCTTTCTGTCATGGTAATAGGCATGATGATCAAGGTACGTCACAAAAAACTGCAAACTAAACCGAATCATTCTGCTGGTGCAATCTGCTCTGGTGCATTTAGAGGTGCATTCAGAAGAGAACCCAGGGACAGGTGATGGCCAGAGGCTGGGTGAGACCTGGCACTTGTTTCTATCCTTCATAGACAGGCACAAGGCATGAGAGACAATAGAAAATTTGGTGTGTTACAGAGTGGTCTGTCGAAAAGGTGGCAGATGTCACTCAAATGTGTGCTCTCTGCTCAGAGACCCACTAGCTGTTGTCAGCAGTTGTGTTGAGCCACTGCCAGGTGTGAGGGGGTCACAGGCAAAGTTCAGCATAAGCCGAGCTCAAAGTGTTTTCAGAAATGAGCATCTAGGTGTAGCATCAGGAAAACCACGGAAATGTTCTGTGGCTTGCTCAAGTCTTCAACTCTGACATGTCGAAGCATGTTGAAGTTAGACTAGGTCCTGAAAGCCCCAGCCCTCTCTGTCACTCATTGAGAAAAAGAAAAAAAGATTTGAAATAATTTACGCATTGAGACAGCTGACTTGTTTGGTTTTATAGATAACGATATTTTAGCTATTCCAAATCAAAGTAGTAATTAGACAGTTGGACCAGATCAGTGTTGGATACAAACAGTACCTGTTTATGTGTTTCCAGCTGTTCTCCACTGGAATTTATTAACAAATATGTTGCATAAACATTTCAAGATTATGATGTACTCTAGAGCTTTCTAGAGAAATAAAGTGGGTGCCAGTGCAATGATGGCTCTTAAGAATTCCCACCCTCTCATTTTTTTGTGTAGTCACTTTTCACACCTGAAGGAAATATAATGTGAAGAGGAGACAGAGGCGGCAGATAATGAAACAACAGCTTTATTCAAATGGGTGAAGGCAGTTTATTCATTTCTAAAAGAGAGAAGATGCCAAAAGTCTGCTGTAAATCTGAATGTCAAAATTGCTCAGAGCTCGGTCTACCTCCACATCAGCAGCAAGCTTTGTATACAGCTTTCTGACACTTACAATGCCATTCACAAATATTTCTAAGCAAAGGTTGCAGTCAGCTATTATTCTGTTTATTCCAGAAGAGCTCAGGGGCTGGCTGAAAGCAAAGCCCTGTTATGGCAGGCTTTGTACAACAAAGCCATGGAGACAGCCGCTGCTGCACTGGCTTTGCCTGATTATTGTTTTGCTGAAGTGCAATTTAAAATGTGATTCAATTCTCCTGGCTATTAATGAAAGAAGAAAATATTGTGTCTTGATTTGTGTCAGGTTGTTAGATGGGTAGTGCAAGGAAATAAAAAAGAACCTACATATTTTTACATATCGAGGACATGTTTAGTTAAAGCCAATAACTGATGTGAGACTCTCAATTCATTTGAGGCTGGAAGCATTTCTTTGGAGAGTTCCAATTGGACAGTTGGTAGGGTTGTTGGGGAGGTCTTGTCATTTAAACCCAGTTTGAAATTACACCCCATGCAGCCACTCCCCTCTGCCCACTGCCTCCAGTGACAGGGGGAAGAGATTCTGAATTGAGATAAGAACAATTTATTGGAAACAGCAGCAAAATAAGAAAACAAACAGTAACAGCAACAACACTAATAGCAAACAGTGTATAAAAGAGGGTGATTACACGTAAAGTGCTCATGGAGCCTGACCCGACCCACTGCCAGGCAGCCAACAAGACAAAGAATGGCCCCTGGTGCCTCCCCACAAAGGTTTTTCTCTCCAACCCCACACCCCTCCTATGAGGAAAAGCTGAGAGAATTCGGTTTATTCAGCCTAGAAAAGAGAAGTAATAAGGGTGACCTAATTGAGGCCTTCCAGCATCTGAAGGGAGCTGACAAGAAAGCTGCAGAGAGACTTTCTACAAGAGCATGTAAAAGGACAAGTGAAAACCGCTTAAAACTGAAAGGTGTTTTAGATTAGATACTAGGAAAAAATCGTGACAATGATGATGTTACTGCAACAGGTTGCCCTGAGAAACTGGGATTGCCCCATCCCTGGAAGTGTTCACGGCAAAGCTGGATAGAGCTCTGAGAAATCAGTCTAGTGGAAGGTGTCCCTGCTCGCCAGGAGCATTGGAATGAGATGATATTTAAGGTCCCTCCCAAGCCAAACCATTCTATGATTCTATGATCTACCTCACACTATTGTTAGACCAAAATGATTTTGCATCAGTGGCAAAGGAGGTAGGACAAAGGCACATGGGCAGACCAACCTTTCCAAGATCCACACTATAAGTGTTCTTGAACTGACTGTTGCTTGGCACTGGGGGACCTGAGCTCAGAGCAGACTGTCCTGTGCCACCAACAATCTCCTTTCTCAAAGGAAACCAGGATCCCACAGCTGACAAACTCTGCTGACAGCATGGGGCCAGCAGAGACCATCAGGAGCTCAGCTGAACACTGTCCTGACCTCAGAGACATGTTTTGAGAAGGAGGAATCCTTCTCAAAGGTTTACTGTTTTATAGAGGCAGAAGTTGCAGGGACACAGATGTTGTAAAGGATGCTATTTTCCACATTGCTTTTTATTCCACTGATTATATGTAAAGATTTTTTCTGCTCTCTGATTGCATAGCATTTAAAAAAAGAACACATTTCATTGAGTGCAAAACTTGGGCTGGGGAAGGCATCCAAAGGGTCTTTTTGTTATACAGTTCCAGGCATAAGTGGTTGAGGGAGGTTAAGGAACCAAACCTCCAGTCTCCAAATATCTTTCACATTTTAAATAAATTTTCTTGCCTGTTTTCTTTTACTCACCATAGACCATCATTTTTCATATTTGCCTTCCTATTCACACTGAGGGGTGCCTGGCCCTAGCCCTATGCATTAACCCAACCCTCTGCCAGCAGGCACAGAGAAGCTGCATGCAAGCATTAGCCCTGAGGATGTGGATATGACGATCACACCAGATGTGAAATCTGGTTACTGGGTGTGAACATTCCTCTTGGGAAAGGTGCTAAGCATCCCTCCTCTAGCAATGTGGTGTGTCAAGATTTCATGACAGGTCATCTCAGCATCTGGGAGTTTGCTTTGCTTTTAGAAAAACAGTTAGGACAGACTATATGCTATAATGCTATATCACATGCATGGAAAACAGACCTTAAAACTACCAGATAGTTAATAGTCATCTAAACATATTTGCCTGAAACCTTCAAATGTCTGTGAAACTATAGGAAGAGAAACTGAAATAGTCTAATCATCTGGGGACACAGGTATTTACAGGGTTGTGAGACAGTGAACAGCCATCATTTCTAAATACCTGAAGTCACTTCCCAATGGGACCTTCTGGCTAAAACAATGGCAAGGCACTAATTCTGGTGCCAATGCCAGGAAAGGAAGTGTCCCTTAGTCTGAAGGGCAGGACACCAGAGCGAATGGTGTGTCTGTGCTGGCTCAGCCATACTGTTCAAAGCAGCGGAGAAATCACTACTCTTCTCTGAGCCATAAGCAAGAACGAGGCTTAAGATGACTGGATATTGGCCAGGACACTCTGGAAGAAGCAATGTTTAGGATGATAAAACTCATTCAAATTATCACTTTTCATTACTTCTTAAAATATCTACCAATGACACGATATTGTGATATAGCTTCTTAAAATCTCCATCATGCAGTTTCTGGCACAATGATGACCCTGGCAAGTTTCTCAGACAGGAGGATTTTGTTCAATATCTCTCTGCTGTGTATCAGTTTGTCATGAAACATTGAGCATGTGTTGTTTAATGTCAGGCAGAAGCACAGCTTGGCTACTGCTTATGCTCCTTCACCATTTCCCATCTCATCATATCCTGCTCATTTCCTGAGCAAGTGCTCATTTCACTTGTGTGCTTGCAGTAAGCACCAAGCAAAATCTACCCATTCTAACAGAACTTCTCAGGAAAAACCAAAAAAATTATAATTTTTTGACTGATGAGTTTAAAAATACCCCAGCAGATATTGCTGGCAACATCAAAAGCAAAACTGTGATGAATTATGACTTTCTGTTTACCTGTCTCTGCAAAGCGTGTTGTGATACATCCTCTAGCAGAAGTATCATCTCCTTTGGGATTATGGAGGAGACGTGCTAAACACTCATTTCAGATTTAATAGATATGAAGCTTTCCCAAGTAGTAGGTCTCATATGTAGTAGGTCTCATATATATATATTTATATATATATATACTTGTCTGTAGCCACCAGAAGCAGCAATGACTTCTGTACTTGTGATTTCTGTATGGTTTAATTCCTTCAGAATGAGGGAAAGTGAAAATGTTTGGACTTTGCAAGATCCAGGAATACAGGCATCTGTGACACTGGTGAAAGATGAGTTCGAAATATAATCCTCTCAGAACTAGAGAAGGATAATCATGACAACCAAGGATTTGTGTTTTCTAATAACAAATGGCAGCTAGATTAAGACATCAGGTCACCCATGCCCAGAACACTTACTCAAGTCTTTAATTTTCTGAAGATCAACCGGCAGCAAGATCCCGTTTGAATTATTTTTATGTTCTTTGGTATTAATCCTTGTGGCACACAGTAAATATTCTTTTTGAAAATGCAAATTATTTCAAATTATTCATCCACCAAAAAAATATTCAAACCACAGTTCTGAAAATCTGCAAATATTTGAAGTGACTTGGAGTCATTTGACAAACTATCTTCCAAAAACATCTGTGCTTAAATTCCCTGCTAAGGTAACAAACACTGATTCCTATCAACAACTTCTGCAAATTGTTTTCTTCACTAAGAAACCAAACACACAGAAATGCCAATTATTCTAAATCCAAAAGACATAGTGAAAACACATTCTGCAAAATGACAACTAGGTAGTAGAGCTTTATTTATAATTGTGAAATAAGTATTGGTTAATCAACACCAGGAGAACCAATTTCTATCCTCCATTTAGGTGAAATTTCAGCTGCCTAACTCATTACCAGCTTGCAGCAATGCCTGCTAATCAGTTACAGTCACATTAGACAAAATACAATTCATCTGATATGGCAGTAATTAAATCGTACTCCAGGGAAAAGATAATGGTGAATTATAAGATATCCTGAGAAATTATAATAATTACTCCGTAGGGGTTCTATTCTACTAGGGCTTAAATACTTCTAAGATTTTGTAGAAAAAAAATTGCTAAAGATAAAAGTAAACAAAAACTAAATGCTGTTAATCTTGTTGATCACTCACATTTCTGGCACTATTGCAGCTCTTTTGCTTTAACTTTATACCCAAAGTGCTTGTCTATGGAAGCCACTAGATTATGCAAGTGAATGCATGACTGTAATTGATTGTGGCTTGATAGCTCTTGTGTAGGGGAGGTTGGCCAATGCAAAGAACACTGAGCCAAAGGGAGAGGCTCCTCCTGGGAGTGGAGTGAGGAGCTCAGTATCTAGAAAGTACAGAGAACAATAAAGAGCTAGGAAAATCCAGAGTTTAGGAGAAGGAAGCAGAGGCCAAATCTAACATTTCGTAATAAAATTTAAGTCATTGTAAACTGCAAAAATAATGAGACTTGTCTTGAGTCCCAGCGCTGTCGAACACCACTGGATCTCTAAGTTCTGCACCTGCATTTAGGATGCTAGTAGGAATTATGGATCTCCTTCTGCTCTGTTAGTGTCAATTGTTTGGAGGTTTTATTTCCTCTCGGTTTCTTTCAAAGCAACACTAAGTACTTAAAGAAGTCTGAAAATTAGATAAGACATTCCTACTAATGGAATTTTTGCAGTGTTTTAATAAAAAGCAAATTCACTGGATTCATATTATTATTTGGTATTTTGTATAATGTGTAAAATGAATGTGAAAGAAAAAAAAAGTGGCTTCTGTCAATGCTTATTGGAATGAAATTGGAAAGCTCGGATCTTACCATGCCTCATTTGGTCTTTTTCATAGAATCCTTTTCTGGTAAAGAAATCAGACTTGGCTGTTTCTAAGACCTAGAACCCTGAACATATTTCCCACCTTTTCTTTCTATGGTACAATGGGCAATTTGTGACAACTACCACACAACCCTTGGACAAGCCCTTTGTGACCTTGGTGATTCACTACTACTAACTCTGTCAGTTTAGTTTAAAATCACTTCAATTAGCATTTCAATGTGAGATGACTCCTTTTCATGGCAAAGTCTGATGCAAATATCCATTTTGCTCTTCTGCTGTGTCATCACTTACCCTGAATGAATGTCCTTTTATACTTTGATTATCCATCAGACCTTCTAATTCTTTGGTTGTTCAAAGATAGAAAAGGGTCAAAGCAAGTTAGCACAGATAGTCCAAAAATGTGTAAGAAGTGTTTCTCCAATTGTTTGCTTTCCAGCTTTGTGAAGTAATGTGTTTCTGTGGGACTCTTCTCACATAATTTAAGTGCATTTTCAACCTATAAAGAGCTGATAAAACTGAAAACTATACCATCTCCTTGTGAAGAATTGAGCCTTACTGCCCTGTTTCATGACAAACACAAATAGAGAGAAATTTTAAATGAAAGAGAATATAGTAGAGTTCAAACAGGGTTGAGTATTGGATATCAAATTAATAAAAATTCCATGCCATGACTTTTTAAAAAGAATATGAAAGAAATACAGCACACTTTCTTCTGAGGCTCTCCTCAGGAGCCGAATGCTTTGCAAATCACATTCCCCTGACGATACAGAAGCATTTCACATTGCCAGCAGCTAGGCTGGATTTGGCTTATTAATATGGCATGTTAATAGGTAAGTTCTAAACCAAGCACACCATTGCAATTTATCTGTACAATTTATCAGTGCCTATAGTGTCTGTGAGATAGCACCCACTGTGCCATAACACTGCTTCACCAGTCAAATAATGGGCATCCAACAACTCCAGGTAGATAAGAAACAGATATGGGCAAAGTGGGGACAGCCCCTGTCCCAAGGACGTGTCAGCCAAACGCTGTGCTGCTTTCAGGGTCAGCGTTTCGATGCCGACTGTGGCCCCATGTGCACTGGCGGTGCCAGCACTGGGCTTCTTCTTAATTCTACAGCTCCACCTGGCAGTTCTGCTAATCCAAGGAGAGACACACATGTCTAACACTTCCAGGAATACAGAGCCACATATACACCTATGCTGGGTGCTGTGGACTCTCCAGGCATGTACTTCTGTAAGAGGGTCCACCATTGCCATCTAAAAAAAAATTTATTTTTTCAATTAATTGTGCTGTTGTCTAGGCTGATGCATGATTCCGAACTCTACTAGATGGCAGGCCACTGAAACATATTTGCACCCAGAGAGATGGTTATTGGTTGGCCCACACAGTGAATAATGAAGTATTTTAAGTTCTAAGGAGGCGACGAACAAATTTTTTTCATGCCTTAAATCCACACATGGGAAGAACCAGGAAAGGATGGGCATAACAAACACTGGATGGCTTGTACACAGTGTGCTCAGATGCTGAGTTTTTTTCCTCACATTTCTTGGGTCTACTCATTTAATGACTGTTTAGAAGCACATGTATCAAAAATGCAGAGAGAGATCATTTGCTTCAATACTTTTTACTCAGGAAACTTCAAAAGAAAACCTGATCAAAGCAGCACAGATAAATGTCTGTTATATTACCCTGACTGATCTCCTTCTGAATTGCTAACATACACATTACGTGCTGAGCACACCCTTCTACCTTGAGGAGATCTAATATATATTCGTACATACTTTCACATTGTCAAAGCTGATTTTTCCCTACTCTTTTCTCACTAAATGTATACTTTCTCCCAACTGTTATTGAGTTGCATTCACTGTCCTGGGAACATCCCCAGATCATCAGGGCTGGTGACTGAAAGGAGTGTTGACTGCATTGCTCATAGCAGACCACATTTGCCCTGGTGCCCAACTGCACACCCTACAGGAATGGGTTCACCATTCAACCATTTAATAACCTCCTAACTTGACTTGATATTCAGGATCTTTATATTTTTGGGCAGTTGTGGATGACACATGCAATAACACATTTATCTTTTTTTGGATGTGGGGCATCAGGTAGCAACACTGATGTGAGATGGATACGAATTTTCACTTGCAAATGAAGTCTCTGACATTTATTGCCAGTGACTTCATACTCCTGAGTCATGTTTTCCCTATTTTCAAATCTTCTTTTAATTTTTAAATGGCAGTCCAGCTCAATTCTCAGTACCAGTTCTATACATCTGACTTGCCAATAAGCAGCTGACCATCATTCAGTCATAGAAACCAGTTCTCTATTTTACATTTATTTTTTTTCATGTCATATTAACTCTAGTAGCAGCTGTGGTTTAAAGCTGTGGTGGCTATGCATCATGGGCAGGTGCTGGAGTGATAGACTCCAGCTCTGGCTAACAGCTCAGTGGGGAGCATAAGCTGCTTCACTTTTTCATCCCTCTGCAATGCTCTAATAAATAAACTTGGGCTTCCAAATGGGGCCCTCTGTGTGATATTGAGGGGCAGAAGAAAACCAAGCCTGGGCATAAGCATGAATCACATCTTCTTTCATCCCAGTGATGGGTAGCAGGCTGCAGACTGCCAGGATGCACTCAGCAGATTTAGCACATAGGAAGAAGCTCAGGTTTCTCCTTCATTAACAGGGTCAGTCTTGGCTTTCCATACCCTTCTCCAGAATGCATGGAACTGGCTTGTGTTCCCCCTCTTCCCCACAGCAAGGTGCCAAAATCTGTCTCTTTGAATCCTGGTATCCCCTGTCACCAGCCAAGCTGTGCAAGCAAGTGTTGCTGTCAGGGCTTCTTTGCACCTGGGCAGCCTCCAAGGCAGGGCTTCCCCAGCATGTCTGGGGCTTTGGTGTGCCCCTTAAATCACAGGTCCCTTTGAAAAGGGTCAGAAATTTCATTTGAGCCTTTGTTCTGCATGAGACCCAAGCTTCATCCTCCACGTCTGTCTTCCTGTACCCATATCCCTTAATCAAAAAGCAAAATGAACATCACAGAAAATGCTCTTGTGTTCAGGTGGCCATACTAGTTGGTTGTGGGATGCATGGATTGTCAAAAGGTAATAAGGCTTGTTGGTGAAAACATCTGGGCTAAATTTTCTGTTGCATGGCTGCAGCCCAGCCTGATATGGCACTGGGTTCTGCCCTTGCCTGTTCAGCCTGGGAAATCAGGGACTGCATATTTCTGTGGGTCAGTGGCAGGCAAGGCTCTGCCCCCTGCCATCCCCATCTCCAGAGGGGAGCTCTGCCTGTCAAGGACTTCAGAGGTTTCAAGTCCAGTCCTCAGCTGACCTCAGGGGTGTGCTGGACTACTCAGGCCAGCAGGAGCCTTGTTTTAATTAGAAGCTGAACATTAGACAAAAATAAAACCTGAACACCCTATCTTCAAAGTCTCAGCATTCACCTTAGGCTTAAATTTTGTGGTTTAATTGACTCCTGGTGTGAAACTGAAATGTTAATGGTTAATGACTCAAAACAATTGCCCATTTGTGGAAGGGCAGAGTGCTTTGCTGTGGCAGAGTTTGCACCCCCCCAGGGGGAGGAGACGAGATTTGGGTGTGCAGTGGCAAAATCTCTGATCCACATAAGGCAGAGGGGTGAACACCCACTACCAGAGATTAGGAGATGTACTTTGAGCCAGATAAGAGGTAGATCCTGAGAGGTGGGACTGTGCTTTTCATCCTACCGATTGTCTTCCCCTGCCTCTCCTGTACTCCCAGGAAAGGTCATACTCACACGGGACATTCACATTCACACATAAGGCTACACTGACGTGAGAGGTAGCTTTAATGTCTTAGAGAAGATGTCATAAACCATCAAAGACCCCTGAAGTGCCCACATAATCATTTCTGAGACCTTCCACCAGAGTTCTGAAAGTTCCCCACCCTGGGAAGGTACCTGGGCATTCCCACCTAGACTGGAAGTATATTAACCCGTTGAACTCTGTTTCACAGCCTCTCCTCAACCCTGACAGATCAAGACTGCAACCATCACTTCAACAAGACTGTGGACATCACTTTGCAACAATCAAGTCTTGTCACAGGATCTATGGATGGTGACATCCTTCCTTCCTTCCTTCCTCCCTTCCTTCCTCCCTCCCTCCCTCCCTTCCTCCCTCCCTCCCTCCCTTCCTCCCTCCCTCCCTCCCTTCCTCCCTCCCTCCCTCCCTTCCTCCCTCCCTCCCTCCCTTCCTCCCTCCCTCCCTCCCTTCCTCCCTCCCTCCCTCCCTTCCTCCCTCCCTCCCTCCCTTCCTCCCTCCCTCCCTCCCTTCCTCCCTCCCTCCCTCCCTTCCTCCCTCCCTCCCTCCCTTCCTCCCTCCCTCCCTCCCTTCCTCCCTCCCTCCCTCCCTTCCTCCCTCCCTCCCTCCCTTCCTCCCTCCCTCCCTCCCTTCCTTCCTTCCTTCCCCTCATACATTTCTGAGTGATATTTGTATGCTTTTATATTGCTGTATTTCTATAGATAATAATAACTAAAACAGCTACATACCTGCTTTCCATTGCAACCAAATTGTTCCAAAATAAACCTACATATATATATTTACAAACACCAATTGTTCAGTGTTGTCTCACTCTAATCCACCCCAAAGGGTCTATTACCAAGAGCCTGGGCTACCCTTGCCTTCAAGGATGGGTGGTAACATTCCCACACAGGATAGTTTCAGCCAGGCAGAAGCTGTAATTTTATTTCTGTTGCAAAGTTGCTGGAACGCTTTCAGGAGCTGGGAAGTTGTGGCAGTCAGGGCTTGCCCCTGTGCATGGGCTGGCTGGGCAGGCAGCAGGCTCCTGTGGGACCTGTGTGAAAAGAGGAGCACAGCCCCATGGCTGAGGCCAGGACAAACCTGTACCCAAACCTGCTCAACCTGTGGCCTTCATGTGATCCTGGGGATCTTTATTTTGCTGTTCTGTGATGGAGGTTTCCCAGCCATAAAATGAGGTTAAATTACATTTTTGCAGATGTCCAGCTACGTGTGCATAACCAGCAGTCAGCATGCTCAGCTCTGCCCTGCACTCAATTAACACGTATTTTAATGGCTGAATTCACCCTTGTTCACTGCCTCACTCCCACTGTTCAACACCTTCATGGACCTTCTCAAACCACCTTTCCTCAAGAAAACTCCCTGCTTTGAGGGGGATGTAGACAGGCTTGTGAGTTGCTGCAGTCACTCCCATCCCCACATCTCTTGTTCTCCATGCTGCCAACAGCTTGCTTGTATGGGGCCATACTGAGTGTGTTTGTTCAAATCTACACTCCTAACAAGGGCTATTTATCAAGCCTACAAGATTCAAAACTGCAAGACCCTGAATTTCATAGTCATTTGCAGCGTCAGAAGCTGCTAATGGCCCATAAAATTTAGCAACTTCTCCATAAGCTGCTGGTTAATGAAAAATCGGTTAAATTGTTCACAGATCAGCTGGCACGATGCCCTCTGATTCACAGGATGCTTTCCCTGGCAAAGGTTACGTTAACTGTGCTGGGGAAGCAGGGAAGGAAGTTGGGGCATTTTGCTGGAGGTTGTGACTTTTCCTTGGTGGGATAAGGACAAAGAATCCCCACACCAGCCCTGCAGGATGGGATGCTCTCAGACATGCTGTGAGCACTCTCAGACACTGCCCCAGTACGGGTGCCCAAGCTGCTGCTGTCAGGTTTAAAGTCAGGCTTTGTGATAGGAAGGAGTTCAATTCAGAGAGGCAGTTTTGTAGTGATGGATGCACATTCAGTGAGTCCCAATTCTGATTTTGGACTGAAACCACAAAGCTGACTTTCCCCTTTCTGGGACAGCTGAACGCTGAGCAGTGGGGGAGTTCCTGCCTGCACATTCCTGCAGCTCACTGGGTTATGGAGGCTGAGCTAAAGGACATCACAGCACTTAGCCAGCCTCCTGCAGAGCCTATTTTGCCTTGTGCTGTCCCTGCTGCTGCAGCTGCTGCTGCTGTTGCCTCTCACAGCACCTGCTGCTGTACCTTGTCCAGTTTCATGACACACACACAGTCCTGCATTTAGGTGCAGGACTCTGGCTGCAGAAGAGAGCAAGGATTTGGCATCCATACCGAGGGAGCAGTCTGATGTCAGAACAAATTAATGCTGCTCACCATACTGACATTGCAAGGCCTCAGCTGTCAGTGTTGGCATTTATGATGCTGTGTATTTTAACTAATTAGGCCCTCACAGCCCAGCCGGCACAACTCATCCATCTTGCAAATGCTGGATGTTTCTGCACTCGCATATGCTACAATAATGAGAATCAATGTTGCTAATGACTTTGCACAGCCCATTTTTCAGTCATCTTTGCAAATCCACATTATGCGGGGATTGCACAGGGGAGAAAACACTGGCCTTAAAATGCAAAAGATGTGTTTCTGCAGGACAAACCCCAGACCTCTGTTGCCCTGGCATGGCCAGAGCACTGTGGTAGAGAAGCTGTTCCCGCCAAAGCAGGCATGAAACTCCAAGAAAACAATTCCTATTGCAGGCACCAGAACAGATAAGATTTCTGAGGTTAGAGCCCTTAAACATGTTTCACTGAATTTTCTGTCAGTTTTTCTTTTCCTTGGGCAAGATTTCAGGTTTTCTCTGTTGATGAGTAGCTGCCTCTTTTTCTCACTCCAATCTGCAAGTTAAATCTTTCCATTTTCCCTGGTGGGCAAGCAGACATGGGGCCTGCCCATCAGGCAGTGAGGATGCTGGCTACCTTTTAGCATGAGGGGCTTGGAAAAGCAGGAGCTGCCTGAAGCAGTCAAGAGAAGAGAATCCTTCCATCACCTTCAAAAGTGCCATACCCTCCTCAAGAGATTTACCAGATGTTCTGATTAAGGCAGTTCAATTGCAGTGTTTAAAAGCCTTTTCCACCTGCTCCCCGCAAGCTCCACTCTGTGGGCAAGAGTAGCTCTAATTAAATATTCCCTCCTGCTGCAAGGACTCCTCCCTCACCTTTCCAGAAACCAGCATTGTAAGACACCCCTGGGACTTCTCTGCAGAGGCTAACTCCTCTCCCCTTTGTTTTTTCTCCCCTGCAGTGGAAATCAAAATTCAGGGAACTTGAAACCTGGGCAGTGCAGACAGGAGAGATCCTTCCCAAAGTCCTCTCTCCATCACTGACCACCATTCAGAACCCCCTTCCTGGCCTTGGGTAGCACCTGTTCTAGGTCTTTGTAGCAGTCACCACCCCCCAGAAGTGCTCTCAGTGTGTAGGGAGAAGCCTGGAGCCCCACAACCCTTCCCCACCCAGAGTGCAGTCTGACTCTCTAGAGTGGGGACACGGCAGTCCCCAGCTCACAGCACAGCTCAGGTCAGGAAGGAGCTCAGAGACCAGGGTCTCACTCCAGCTGTCTCCTTAGGCACTGGTTCTGAGGGGAGTGCTGATTTGTAGGAAAGGCACCAAAATCAGAGCAAGGGAGGCAGACAGCCCAGATGCAAAACATGCTGGTACAAAACATGCTGGTACAAAACTTGGACTAATCTTACACTTGTAGGGGCTTCCTTGTTCTGGCACTGTCAAGAAGAAAAGCTTTAGCACTTCCCTTCTGGGGAGCCCCACAGCTCTGGTTAGCAGATAATCAGATAGAAAAAGTCCTACCCCTCCTGCTGAAATAAGTGGGTATTTACTCTGAGTCAGAGCATGCAGGAAGACCACCCCATAAAAGCCTCTGTGCCCATCACTCCCTTTCTCTCATATCCCAGCAGAAATCAGGCATGGGTTTACTTTAGTGTGCCCTAGAGATTCTGGCTCTTTGCCTCAGAGGGTCCCCCTAGCACAGAGGGGTGTCTGGCAGGATCAGTAAAATGCCATCCCTGGCCCTGAGCCCCACCACTGCCCCAAGCCACAGCCAGGCAGCCCCTCACCTCCATGATTGTGCCTTCTCACTGTCTGAGCCTCCGTTCCTATTTCTCTTGATGGGCAGAATTCCCTGAGCTGCCCACCAGCTGCTGGAGCAGCTTCACCCTTCCTTGAAAAGGCCAAGATAGAAAATCTTCTTAAGCAAATCCTCTGCTGATAAGTGCTATTCAGATGATGGGATTAATATTTTCCCTATTTTGGAGGCACTCAAGTGTGCAGGTGAATATATGCCCATTTAGCATGTTTTTGAGCAGTAAATATGCTTTCCCCCTCCGAAGGGCTCTCTGCCTTTTAACCCTCCCTGGATGACTAGATGCAAGCCTGGGATTTCACTGTCACAGAACTCAGCAGAGCCAATCCCCATAGTAACGGGGCATCCACGCATGAATCCAGAGCTGCAGCAGGTCCGAGTGCTGCAGTGTGCAGTCTAGGCACATACTCAGCATCAGGGTACACATGTGTATGAGTATATATCAAACTAATCTGTGCTTTTTCAGCCCATACAGTACGTGTACAAGACAGGTAAATGCTGGTAAGGACGTGACCTCCTTCATGTGCAGAGCTTGTGCACATGATGTATCCAGAAACTGTAAAAATGGCTAAAGAATTGGACACTGCTCCATCAAAAGTGCCTATCACAACCTTTAAATGATCAGAGGATGATTTCCCAAGTTGTGCTGTTCAAACAGTTTATATTTGCATATTTTTCTCAAAAACCATACTCCTTTAAAATGGGATCTGCTGTAGCCTGGCCATTAATTTTCCTGGAAGGGGTACAAAACTGGGCAACTAGCATCACCTACTGGCAAAGCTGCAGACACAGGCATTGAACAAGTTCACTTTGCAAGCTTCTTGCACAGAAATACTGAACACAAATCCTAGTGATAGCGTTTGAATAAAATAAACAAATGTAGGACATTATTTCTTCTTATCCGCTGGGGAAAAAAAAGAAAAAACAACCACTGGAATTCCTCTTTAAAACAACTACTAAATAGCTTTGAGTAACTACAGTCCTTGCAATATAGTTATGAACTTTGACTCAATACATTATATCTCTGCATGCTGATAGCACATCTACTTTCAGTCCTACCTCTACAGCAATGGACAAAAATCAACGGCCAGTTTGGGCGTTTAGGAGGTGGGTCAGCATCTTTCACAGGGATGTGAAAAAATGTGGCCGGCAGATGCACGCATGTATTTTATGTAATTGTGTCTGTGTTCGTGTTTATCTGCCAGAAACATGGATGGACAGCTGTGTCCCTCATTTTTAAAACCCAAAGAACACAGTATCCTATTTTTAAAACTCCAAGTAAATCAACCCCACCTTGAGACATTCTCCTTCCCTGAGCTCTTCCTCATGATTGATAAGGTGATGCGTGGCTTCACTGTCCCGCTTGTGGGGCAGCTGCCTTCAAAACTATTCATTCTCCTTTTATTGTGGCCAGCAGTTTCTCCTTCTTGACAGAGGCCCTTTACAGCCATGCTCCAAGCTGTCTACTCCTTCAGTACCTGTGATTTATTTGAGAAACAAAGCATCAGTTCAGAGGCACTGCAGTGACTCCAACACAAAGGTCCCTTTACAGCACTTTGCTGCATGTCTGGCTTTGTTTTACAAACCCCTTTTCTTCCACCCCATGCTGTCTGAAAAACATGGTAATAGAAAGGAAAAAATTTCAAGGTTCTGGAAAGCTTTTGCTTAGGACAGAACTTTACCTGCATTCTGTAATCTTTTAGGAAGCAGCTGTACATTTTATTTTAGACCAACACCCATAAAAGTGGTCCACAGCTACCTGCTCTGCAGCCTGGCTGGACCCCTTCACCCTGATTGGGGCCACCCCACAGGGTGTCATGGTGCAGTGACATAATTTTTATTCTCTGACTGGAATGTGCTTTTTGATGCCTGATCTCAAATGAATATGAAAAAGCCACATTTTAGGGTGTTGTCATTTAGAAGGATCATCTTGAAAAAGAAGGTTCATTAATTAGTTACACTGGCAGTCTCTTTAATTAGGCGTTGCTGAGTACTTTCAGTCTTTGTGATCTTTAGCATTCCTAGCTTGTTATACTTTATTTACACATTTTTTGGACATACGTAATTCCTAATTAACACTGTAGACCCTACTCCAGTTATTTCAAGATGTCACGTACTGTAGATCTTCAGACATGCTTTCTGGATATCTGCTGAATATAAATTACTCCTCTAATCAGACCAGAAAACCTCCATCCTGTATCCTTTTATTCGGGTGCAAGAACACCCACCACAGACATCCAGGGGAAGGTAATCCAGTTTCCAGGTTTCACTATGGGAGCAAATGAAAGGCACTTACAAAATGAAACCTTTCAAAAGACATTTCTGTCAGGAATTTTAAAAAGAGAATTTGCCTGCAGGGAGATCCTCTGACAGCAGGCTGTCAAAGGCACATCCCACCAGGGTGGTCTGCGGGAGAGAGCCGAACAGCACAGATCGTGTTGGGATTTCAGGAGACTCAGGCAAGCACGGAGTTCCTTAAAGCAGGTGGAAGGCACAAGATAGAAGAGCAGGCATTCATGTATCAGACATAAGCCACAGCCCTCCAACAATAAATCTTAGCAAAGTGATATTTGAGGAAATACAGAGTGCTTCTCTACTTTTTTGGCACACCCCTGTGTTGGACTAAGCAGCAATTTAAAGAAAGAATCTTCTTTTCTTTGAGCTGTGACCTTTTTTTTCATCAGTTTGGCCAAATGTATTTTTGTTAATGCCTCAACCCTTATATCCAGCTTTCATCTACTCAATTTCTATTTTTAGAGGTGGCAGGGAGGATATTTTGCAGTGGACAATACCGTAGAGGGCACAGAATTTGCAGAGATGACAAGAATATTATGTCTCCTCTCTGACTACCTTATCTGATGCTACCAAAACTCTGTTTTATCTTTGCTAGATGACTCTGATCTTTTGGCCCCAGTGTTATCCATCAGTGTAGTACTCTCTGGTCTTTACACTTATTGATAATGGTGATCAATATGCTACAGTCACAGCACCTTTCTAAAAAGTCTGTGCTCTCTATTTCTCAAGACTTGCTCCCACTGCTTTCCACAGATTTAATCTCTTCTTTAATAGGTGTTTATCTCCCCCTGAGATAAGGCTTGAGCTTATATTTTAGAGTGGCTGGCTGCTGCCCTTATACTAACAGGTGATCATATAAATAAAATGGGTGCATATTTCTGTGCCACCTCCACAGCTTACACCACCCCAGTTCATAAGTGCATTATAAAGCCTGATGACTAGTCCCAGCAAAAGCACTTCCTCTTATCCTCAGAACTAGTATAAGGGAAGAGAATGTGACTTAGGTGTGCAATTGATAAATCCTGCCCAGACATTCTTGCAGAACAGAGCTGGGGGGTCTGAATTTGGTGATCTCCCCATTGCTGAAAGAAATGAGGTCCTGGTTAGCATGCGGAGCTAAGAAAATGTTACACCCCCCCCTAAGGTTACTGGGATCAGTCAGCACCATGGGGGCTGCAGTACTCCAAAATTAATTATGCTGAGGCTGTTCTCCCTCTGACTTATTAGCCACAAAGTATAGCTCTTTACTGCAGCAAATCATTTAAGTTGTGTAAAAAAAAAAAGAAATTAAGTGCAGGCCTCTCACATATACACAGAGCTGCACCTGGAGCTTGGCAGAGGAGAAAACAGTGGCTTAGTAAATGAGAGCTGTAGGGAAGGGGCCATTCTGTTATCTTTGTCTCTCTGTAGCATCCTGCATTGGGAAGCCTGGTCTGTGAGTGCAATGATAACACAAATATGTAAATACTGGTGACAGGAGCAATAAGGATATTTCCTTTCTCTGATTCATGGAGACATGAGTTTTTGGCAACTGGCATTGCTGCCTGCAGTAGAAACTGCTTCTCCAGCTTGGTTTGGCACTGTGAAACCAAAGCCAGGTCTTGTTTGAATCAGATACATCTCTTCTCAGAAACTGCAAAATCTGAGCTGACAAAAATTGTCTCAGTCGAGTGCTTGTGCTCAGCAATCGTCTCTCTCTAGGAAGAGGTAGGTGCTGGTCTTCGCTTAAATTTATTCACTGAGGTGAACATTTTTCACATCCTTAAAGCCTTTGGTTAAACAGGGTGCAAATTTGTCCCTCTGCATGTCCTTCCCAATTGAGAAGGTAGTGACACATCTTCTGTACTTTCTGGAGGCACACATGATGTGCTGTAAGAGAGTGCATCTGATCAAAGACAAAGACAGGGGAGGAAGAAGAGCAGGTCACTGATGACTGACCTGATTTCCCCTGTGCTGAAGTGTGTAGCTCTGCAGTACAGGACAGCCAGTGTTGGTTTTAGCAGAGCTTTCAACATTCTGCACCGTAGATGGTAAATTTGTAGCCAGGTAAGAAGGACATGGAATAGACAGATGGACAAGAAGGGACATAAAAATTGGTCAGATTATTGAACTTAAAGGACAGTAGCTTCTGTTTCACTGTCTACCCAGGCATCAGTGACAGGTGGTCCTCCCTGGGGATGGATATTTGGGCTGGTATTTCGCGGTGCCTTCGTCAGTGACCTGACTGCTGGGACAGTATGTACTCTCAGCAAGCTAGCACTGAATTAAGGGGCAGGTGGGCATGCAGAAGGACAGGAAGGACATTCAGAGCAGCCCCAACAAGCTGGAAGACTATAATTATGGACTAACTGGAAGAAGTGCAGCTCAGGGCCACTGAAGGAATTAAGGGTCAGGAGCACATGATGTGTGAGAGGAGTCTGAAGAAACAGGCTTAGTTTAGCTTTGAGAAAAGTGGACTAAGAGGGATTACACTGCTGTTGTACCCTCTTTGAAGTTCTAACTTCCACTACCACAGAGAAGACAAATACAGGCTCTTTGCAGTGATACATAGTCAACTAGGAAATGTTGCAGCATGGGGAATGGCAGATTGTCACAAGAAAGAAATATTTCTAGTGAGAATGGTTACCCACCAGAAAAGGATGTCCAGTTTGGTTTGGAGGCTCCATTTGTGGAGATGTTCAAAGTTCAGCTGGGCAAGGCTCTGAGTAACCTGCTCTCCTTTGACACTTGCCCACTTGATGGCCTCCAGAGGTCCTTTCCAACCTAAATCATTATGTGATTCTGGTTTTATGAACTGATTTTCCCTTCCCATTAGAAATAAGTATTTAATCAAATGATAGGAACAGACTGTTGCACCTTGATATTGGATGTACTTCACAGGGCAAAACAGACTAAAGGAGTGCAGTGATTGTGCAGCCTGGCTTTCACAGAACTCCACCCTACGCTAAAGAGAACTACTTGATCTTAGTCACCTGTAAGTGCATCTAAACATAAACCTACATAAAAATAATATATGGCATTGAAGCTCAGAAGACAGCTTCTCCCTGCAAAATCTGCACATGACACATTGTCACAAGGGTTATATATGAAGATGATAGTAAACCTTTTTTCAGACTGATATACTATACCAGTAGTCCTGAAGAGCTGATTCTTCAGTTGGTTATCAGCATCCCACTATCTTGGAAAAACTCAGCTGATGCTAAATATGTCATACTGCAATTTATAAAGCCCAGCTCCCTATCTTGTCTCTACATTATAGTGCTCACAATTGTCAGTGAAGGAGAAGACCATTGGAAAAATTAACTGGCTGTATCAAGATGAGACCCACTGTTTTAAGATAGTTTCATATTTTAGAACACACTCTGTCTAACAGAGAATTGCCCAGTGAAAAGGCTTTTCTGATCTCAGAAGCCTAGGCTTTGGCAAGCAGTGTGGCTGCCCAGGTCCACACTAGTGACACTGGTCAGTGACACAATACTGCCTATTGGTTTTCCTTACGGAAAATTAAGTCAAATTCCTTCAAGTGAAGATGTGGTTGAACTAGAGCTGTCTGCAGGAATCCCATTTCTCTGACATTTATTTTCTTAGAAGAGTTTCCCTTGGTTACTTGTTCATGTGTAGTGAAAGAAGAGATCTCCCCAGAGAAATGTAGGTTCTCTAGGGGGAGTGCTTTTTCTCCCCTCAAATCCTGGTAGAGAGCAAATTCTTCAGAGCTCCAGAGACACCCATTTAAGGGTATTGCTCTGCAGAAAGAGACCCAGTCTATCTTCCTCAAAGGGCAAGAGCCACTCTCCCAGAGATTTGCTTAAGCTACCTGTAAAATAAACATGACTTTAAACTGTCAGCACCATCGGTACTAAATCAAGAAAGAAGACAGCCGTTGCTAGGAAAAGAGATTTTACAGTCTATGAAAATATTGCCTGTAGCAGGAAACAGAATGTGTTGCTTAATTGCTGTGCTCTCAGCTCCCTGCTCTTCCCACTGCCAGCTGCCTGCTGCAGACAGCACAGTGTCCTGTCCCTGCCATGACCATGGTGCTCTTCCACCACGGCCTGAAATGTCACCACACTTTCAAAATAGGATGCAGGATGACAGTGCAGTTGGTCTTGTTCAAATCTTTCAGGATGCCTGTTGTCTGTGGTCGGAGAGAGGGTGAACACAAGTGCAGTTGTTGCCACAGGGGCACAGTGATGAATTCCTGTACTGCTATAAACATCTCAGGCACCAGGGGCAACTGGAAGAGGTGGCTCCAAGGGGAGGAATGCATTTACTGTCTGAAATGCAGTATGAAGCAATATGGTCAAGAAGCTAGTAGCCTAATCACATTAGTGTGTGCTAGAGCTGCTGGGGAGTTATTTAAAATGACTTGAGATTGCAGCTGAGAAAAGTAGCTCTGGCAGAGTAGCCTGAGGAAGAGGCTGTGTGTCATGGCTGTCAACCTTCTCCTCTTACACCAGGTGAAAAAATAGAAAAAAAACACTCTGAAATAAGCACGCCTGCCAGGAGCATGTATGTGCAGGACAAATGTGACCTAGGTGCCACCACCGGTGTGGTGACTGGCCACCTTCGCCCTCCACTGTGCTGTAGGAACTGCAGGGCTGTGGGAGGCAGAGATTGGCAGGAGCTGCTGACAGCTGGAAACCCCCCAGCCTCCAGACCTTGGTGCCTGAACAATATGGATACAGAAGGGACAAGTCCCCAGGACACACTCTATCACATCATGGAGAAAGACCAAGTCTTCCAGGTCCCAATCTAATACACCTGTGACCCAAGGCAGACTGTCAGAGGTTGCTCTGGGCCTGGTTGCTTTGTTTCTGAAGCAGAGGTGACAGTACTTTTGACATATGATGCTAAACTTCTACGTGAGTGTGACAGCTTTTCAGATGCTATTCAGATGGGAGGGGAAAGAAATATGTTATTTTTACTAGACTTCAATTCCATTGTAAAGACCTTAGAAAACAGGCACTGGGAAAGTAAAACCAAGAATATTTGCTTTCTAGATTGCACCTTGCAGTGCAATTTTGCTTCCTACCAGTGCTGACACCTGTGAATGTGCACTGGCCAGGGATGGGCGACTGGGAATGCCCTAAACTGGTCAGGAAATTTGGACTGCTCCTGCTTGTTCACTTCAGCATCTGAAGGCATATGCAACCCTGTATTTTCACTGGGACATGATAGAATTGGTAAATCATGTGCAAATTATTTAGCTATTATTGTTTACCAGTAAAATTTCAGAGCTCCACACACATAGACAAAAGGAGATGTAGCAACAACTCAGGTTGCACTCTCTAGTGGCTAAATAACAACATGCAACTTAACAGAAACAATCCCTCACCATCCACCATTAAAAAAATAAGACTATGCAACACCAAACAAAAAATGTACATTAGCTTTCCTGCTGCTATGGTCTGCGAAGGCATTGTGATGTGGCCCACCTGAGTGAGCAGGGGGCCCTGGGTTATGCCAGTGTAATGTGGTATTTCTGATACAGCATGTTTGTCTATTTTACAGCACTCTTGGTGCATAGCTTCTTTCAGGCTCTGTAAATCCATGATGGTTGTGAAAACAGAGGAGAGACTAGAATAATTTATACACAGAGATATTATTAGGACCAAAATTAATGAGAACAACACTATGAGTAGGAAAGATGAGACTGAAGGAGTACTTCCTGCCACTGGAAGGACCTGATTTAACTGTTCCTCTTCCAGAGTGGCTGTCTCAGTGTGTGCACTGGCAATTTCATCCCTTAAGACAATGAAAACTGAACCAGACAGTAAGAAATCCTGAAAAATCAGACTGAAAACTGCCCGTTGGTTACTTCCTAGAGAAAACTGTATTCCCCATGTTACCCCCAGTAGTGACAGGACACTTCTGAGATTGAAGGCAGTTATTTCAGTTTCAGTGCAATATTTGGAGCTATTAGAAAGCAGGATGAAATAGAGCATGAAGTACATTTTTCCTAGCAACTCAATAATAGTGATGAACTAGTTCTGGGTCTAGAGAATACCAGAGCAAAGGCAACATATGGAAAGCCTGACCATTGCTTTTCGAGGAAGTTCACACCAGGCTCCTGCACTGGGCACTGCTCCTCAGCAGGCAGGGATGTGGTGCCCTGCAGGGGACAGGCATCTCACCTTGGCACACTCTGCCAGGGCCAACTTGATGTGACATGAGGAGCCTTTCATTTCTGAGCAGCACCATGTGCACACCGTGGTTTACACTTTTAAGAAGATGTCATCAAATACTGGGAAACACTACTGCAGCAGGGTAATTGAATTCAGAGCAACCAATTCTTGAATGGAAAATTAATAACTTGGCAACTTCATACCTTACTTTTATTAACTCTTTCCCTAATACTCAAGAAACAATCCTCTTAAATTTTATGAAATAAAGAAACCTCTTAGGACTTACAAGAATTATGTTACTTGGGCATCTTCCTAGTTCATATGCATATCACACTCACATCTATATTTCCATCTATAGAAATTTCTACCTATCTATATTTCATATTCAGCATATTTGTCCTAGAAATGTCCTAAAACACCTGCCTTTAAGACAAACAATACCACTCACAGTGAGCACTGCTTGCAGAAAACACAGACAACATCCAACCTGGATAATTTCAACATAGGCTGACCATATAGAAGTTCACACACACACAGAAATTGTGAATCGTGTTGCATTAATGGGTGAAGTGGGTTAACATGCCTGGGTTGGCATTAACCAAATAATTCTGTTGCCATTGCTCTCATTAACGCAGAGAAACTGCTTTCCATCACAACATCTCTTCAGCATCTCAGATGAGCCATGTGTGTATTAAAAAAAAAGCCAAAACCCTCACAGCTCTTACATCAGAAAAAAATTCAAGGAAACTTCAGAAGTTTTCCACTGGAAAAATTCTTTAAAGCTCTTATCTCAGCATTCTGATAGGTCATACAGTCTTGCAAGGCAACATTTTTTTTGTCTACTCTTTACAACTAGAGCTGGGTAGTAAGGCTACATGGAAAATAAGTAGAAATATGTATAGGTGTAGTAAAAAAATAAATTGCTTGATTCACGCTCTTGGAATTTATTTCCAACACTTACAGCAAACAGAATAATCAAGTGAGTAAAGCTGTTCTTCAGACTTAGTATAAATTCAGCACTAATCTGATTACAGAAATAATTCTTTTTCAGGGGGAGGTAATATGTTGACTGAGATATAAAGCCTGAATATATTGGGAAACAGAAACCTAGCACAAGAAAACATATATCTGTGCTGCAGATTAATTACAGGAAAGCACAAAACAAACAAACAAAAAAATCGCTTTCCCTTTCTGAAAAAAACCCAAACCTAAACATGCAAACCGAGCATGAAATGGGAGTAATCCTGTTTGCTGAGAAGTATCACAGAACTCCAGAGAAAGTGGTTGACATGGTTGTCTTCACCAAGTGATCACTCAGCCAGGGATGCCTTGCAGCACCCTGTGCATGTCATCCTGCTATAGCAAGATTGCCCCTTTTGGCTTCAGCAAAGATAAAGAACTGTTCAACAGTTTTTGTTTATAGGATTTCATCTCCTTTAGAGCTGAGGTTTTTGATGGAATTTTTTTTACTGCTGTTTTGAGAAATCTTAGACATCATGCAAAATGCCTTCAGGAGCATTGGTTTGGGGTGAAAACTCTACCGGGCAGCAGTCAGGTAAGGGGAGAAGAGTCACTTCTCTCAACTGGGCAACTTCTGTCTGGTGTGAGTGGTGCCCTTTGGCTTCAGGCACAAAGTCAGACCCTGCTGGTGGCCCTCAGCTGAGGGCATGAAGCCAGACGCTGTTGGATGCCCTTTCTGCAGATCCCACACTGCCTTGTGGGCACACAGGTCCACACACCCTGGAGGATGCCGTGCCTTGAACTGCACACACATCCCTCCAAAATCTTCTGACTTGAGTTTTTTTGTTCATCACCTTGCACTTGGTCTCTGAACAGTTTTGGGCAGCAGCAGCACCCTCGCAGTTTGAACCTGCCATTGGCATATACTGGGCAGTGAAAGAAAGAAAGAAGAAAAGCTTTGAAAATGCCAGCATGGGTGCACCATACCTTCTGGTCTGGTGAGCAAAGGAATGAGCCAGCTTCCTGAGACTCTTTATTCAATGCTTTCTTCAATTTTATACTTACTGCATTTTCTATCAATTTCAGCATATATATGTATATATATATATGTACTCTGCTTACCTTTAACCATAGTTATTTTCAGTCCCTCTGGTGCTGTTGACCAAAAAGCCCTGTTTGTAGGCTAGAAATTGCTACAATGGTGTGGGGGTGTATAACAAAATTCCAGCCCAGGACAGCTCAGCAAGGCCTGATTGTGGCTCATACTCCTGACTCAAGCATTGTACAGAGCACAGCACAGCTATGGTATATGCTGGGAAACAGTCCTCAGACACCTACCAAAACTGCATCATAGACAGAAGACTGGGAAATGTGCAAATCAAATCAGAAAGAGGACAGCTCAGATGGCAGATCTGCCAGCTGACAGGAAGGCAGCCAAGCTGATGGCAACATACAAGTTAAAACCTCAACCCAGTTAGATGTTGATAGACATGGAGCAATCTCCAGAGAAACTGAAATGGTTGGATAGATGTCAGCATCACTTTGAGAGTCTCCGTCTCACTACTGGTTTGGTTTTTTTGCAGCCCAGAAAAAGAGAAGAAAGTAATACAGTGAAGTAGAGGAGACTGCATTCATTAAAGCATTTCTATATCTGCTCTGCATTTTTCAGACCTCAAGGAAATCTCTGTCAGGGAAATCTGAGACTTTTCAAAAGTATATCTCATATAATGGTGGAAAAGAGCCTGCAATTTCACAGTAAGGCAGGATCTGATAATCTTATACTAAATATGATTTAACTTAAATTATATCATTAAATGCTCTTCTTGTTATTGCTCATTGTTGAGCAGCAATAGATATCTGGGGCACTGCTGTATGGTTCCCCACGAAAAACTCAGTGATGTAGAAAATCTGTGTATATTTTTAGTGTAATATATTTTAATGACACATTTACTGTGGTACTTGAGTACAGGATCACAGCACATGAACCAGGCTTGTTTGCCTGCTTGCTTCCTACCTTCCTTCTCATCCTGTTCCTGCCTGGCAGGGACCATGCCAGCCTGAGGAATTGACTCTGGTTGCAAACATTCTTTATAAACATGATTCACAGCTGTTGGAAATCTGTATTACCAAAAATAACCACCCTCAGGATGACTTTCCAAAGCATCTTTTAGACCTTTGCATACTTGTCAAGGAAGCAAACTGTAGTTTATCCTAAATTCAAATGCTCTCTAAAATTTTGAGAAGCCTTGACATTAAATACACACCCCTGGGGTTTCAATGACACCTAATAGACAAGATAGGAGTCATCCATTAAACACGCTTGCAATATGCTTTCCTATATATAACTGAATATCCTAAAGGCTATTTAGACTGTGCTTAATTAATTTCCAGTTTTGCTGATCCTTCCAGTACAAGGCAGTGTCTGTTCATGACTAGGAACCATAATAGGAGCTTATTTTAAAGTCTCAGGGTTTTCTTATGTCTCTTGTATTACTCAGAATCTCTCTGTTGTGAGTGGAATTAAGCTACACCTGAACTGTGCAAGAAAATACACTGCAATAAGAATAATTAATACTTCACTTTAAAAAAGTTTAAAACCTGTTTGGAGCCAGGTAGCATCTGCCCAAGACCCCAGTTTATTCTGCCTGGTACCTATTCACCCAAAGCACAGACAAGAAGAGCCAACTGGGAAGCACTGGACAGCTGCAGCAGGGATCAGCCCCCTTTGGAAGAGCAGGTGGGGCACCACCCCTCTCTTCACAAACTTCGATGCACAGCAGGACATGGTGAGTTTGCAGAGCACCTGCAGGAAGGATGCAGATGAAATTTGTGGTTTTTATCTGCTGTCTTTAGTCCTGCTTGGGCCTGGCTCCAAAGGAAAATCTGTGTCCCAGGCCCAGCTCATCATCCCATTGGAGTGCTCAGCAAGGTGATGGCAGCACATACAGCCCTGGCATTTTGCAGGGCTCCCTGGTGTGGTTTGCAGGGTGAGCAGGAGAGGACTCAGGGCTGTGAAATCCAGGCTGGCATCTGTCTGAGTCAGCTCCCAAGGGAAAGACAAAGATGTCTCTTCCACTATTCTCCAAAAGCAGGCACTAATTCAGAGTCCAAAACCACACCTTGCCTCTAAGAGACGTGGCTGTGTGGGCCTCAAAAATCACATGCTGGCAGGGGCCAAATAGGAAAAGTGAGCTGAGCCCTACTGTGTGTTGGAAAGGAAGCTCCAGTGTCTCGAAGGGACCTGTCCCCCCAAAACTGAAAGCTTGCTGCACCTGTCCTATACAAGTGTTTCAAGCCCTTGTCAGAGCCTGGTGGGCAGTTCTTCTCCCAGGTAATTGTGCCCTCTCACCCATCAAACCACCTCCCAAGCTCTGCTGTATGCAAGAGATGCAAATGTTCTCTTGGTAGGATTATTTATATTTCATTATAAACAAGTCAGAAAAGTGAAAAAATCACAACAGCTAAAAAATCCCATGACAGTAAGGGAGCAAAGCAATTCATCACATATGTTTGTATATTTATACAGCTCTGCAACAGTATCACAAAGAGGAAAGATAAAAAGCAATTCATATAATTCACATGTTAATAGCCCACATATTCTAGAAAGTGAAAAAAGAGAGAGGATAATATTGCCAGAGCACAGACATGAAAGGTCAAGTCAGATCAAGGTGCTGGCAATCATCAAACACAAAAGAAACACCGTAGAAACTTGCATTTAAAGAAGAATAAAACAACGATAAAGAATTTTAATGAAAAGCAGGTAGGCATTTCGTTTCCCTGAACCAAAAGTGCTCTTCAAATGTGTTCATCCTCAGATAAAAAGAAAAGAGAGAGCACAAAGAAGTGGTGTCCTTGCGAAACCCCAGCAGAGCTCAGATTGCAGTGTTGGCTCCTGGGGTGGCCTCTGAAGTTAAGCAGGACAGGGGGCTGAATTCTGCCTCCTTTCTCATCTGTGATTGCACCTTTTGCTCAAATTCTTTTTCATGTGTAAGTCCCAGGAAGCATCAGTGGAGAAAACCAGAAGGATGCAAACTCGCTGCTAAGTCGCCAGGACAACCTCTGCTCATCTCATCTTCAGCAAGCTGATTCTGCAGGGCTGTGTCCAAACCGTCGTCATTGCTATTCATCTCACAGCTGCGCTTCAGAACTTTCACCTGCAAATGGGATTACAAATGCAATCATTAGTACAGATTCCCCAAGAAGCTTTCACAGTATTACAATTAGATTTCCCATTCTAGCAGCATCTAAATCAATATGATATGATTAGTTACTCTTGTGGATTACATGCTGCTGTACAAAACCTTCACACACAGAAATCTGAGTAATTTAATCAGGCAGTAATGGATTCTGGGAATGCTCCCACTGTCTAGAAACTTAAAATCATTCTGTCTCTATAATAATTTGCTATTATGCACCTGAAGCTAAATTGTCTGACATACCTGACAGTGGACAGCAGTGATTAAAACAGGTCACATCTCATCAGCCAAAGTGGCAACTCCCTCTGAATTCACTTTGAAAACTGAACTTGAGGGAGAAAAAAAAACCACCTTTAGTTGTTTTTCCTGGGCTATAACTTAGGTCTTAAGCTGTCTCTTTAAATACATCTACATGTGTATTTGTGTGTGTGAGAGAGAGAGAGAAAGACAGTGTAAGTGATATACATTTCTCATCATTTTAGTCAAGGTGAGAGGAGTATATGAACTAATGCTCCTGGGGAAATGCAGCAGACCAAGGCAGAAATGAGCACATCATTTTACTTTTCTGAAGGTGCTCAGCAGTGCTGAGCAAGATATTGGGAAGGAGGAACCTTTCTGGAAGGGTCTTGAAAGAAAAGAGTCCTTGGCTGCCATTGCCAGCAGCTCACAGGAGAGAGCAATTCTGTGTACGGGCACCTGAGCTGCTGATAGCTGCTGTTCAGGCAAGGATTGCACCTCATGTTTCCCCAGCTTGGATAAACAGCTCAGCCCCACACCTCTGAGCTGCAGCAGCTCTCCTCTGAGATTGCAAACAGTCCTGAAAAACAAACCAGCATGCTTGGTGCTGCAAAGGCTGCTGATGATGGCAAGGGGAAAACACACAAACTCATGCATGGAGAAACAGCTACAGCTCCATTTGAAAAATTTGTCTTGTATGTTTCTAGGCAGAAAATACTCAGAAATGTGCTGCTGTTCATCTCTTATCCTACCAATATGCAACAGCTTATGCCTAAGAAATAAAAGTCATTATGTTACTGTTGAGGACATTCGTTTTTCTTACAGCACAGTTGCATTGTAATAGTCCTGACCCGTAGTTTAGCCTGTGGACTCCTGCTTTTGAGGAGAATTTTTCCTATGGTAAATTGATATTTCAAAAAGCCAGTTGGCAAGAAAAGAAAGAAAAATAGCTATCCATGGAAACTTTCCTAAGCAATAATTGCCAGCGAACTCTGCCCTCATTATAAAACTCTACATAGCCTGACATAAAAAAGCCCCATGATGCACATACACTTTTCACCTCTGCATTCCCCGTAATAGTCTCAGCTGTGTTACTCTGTTCAGATATGCTGACCAGAGTAACACAGTTAACACAGTTTCAGTGTTACTCTACATCTTTTTGGGGGCGAGGTGTGGTCTGTGTGCTGAGCCAGGTGTGGTGTGTGCCAGGGCTGCTCCATGCCCAGAGAGACCACAGCACTGGCACTGCCAAAACCCCACTGGCACTGCTGGGTGTGTTAGTCCTTCTGTCAAGAAGCTGTTAGACAAATCTCTTCTGAATTCTTTATTGGAGGAAATCTGTGGAGGCCATTAACCAAAGGAATTGGTGGCATTTGGACAGGGGGAGGAGGGTGCTGCCAAAGCCCCTGGTCATGGCCACTTGCCCACCCATGCTCTGCAGCCCGCAGTTCACCACTGAAAGGAAGGCCTGACATTTATTGGAGGCTGGAGATTGGACCACTGCATTACCATTAATAAACAATAAAGCTATTAAGGCATATTAAAGCTTGGCAATGAACTTGTCAAAATGGATGATCTATAAATCAATATAAACAGCAGTGACAGGCAGTAATTGAATTCCAGTGGTTCCTCATAACATGCTAAATATGAAAGGACATGACATGCTGAAAATAAAGTAAGAAAGCTGAAAAATTGATAGCATTAACGTTCTCCTGGTGAAACGTGGCATCACTTCAGCCCTTAATGGGGATCAAACTGTGAATACGTATTGACTTCTTCTTTTAAAACAAGAAAATGGCCACATAAATCTGAGACTTCCCAATTTAGAAATGGCTGCTCAAAAAGTTCACAGCCGCACTGGATGTCGCTGCCACAGAGCAGCAGACAGAGCCCTCCTCCGATGGGTTCATTAGCAGGACTTCTTGCTTTACTTGGGTAGGAAGAAGGATGGGTTTTGTACAATCCAGAAAGCCTCTGAAGTTGATTCATCCATTTTCATCTTCCATAAAGGACCAGCAAAAGCCCATTGGGCAGGAGAAGTTAATGCTAGCATGCTGCCAGGCTCGGGTGGCTACATATCTTTCAAATTCAAATATAACAAGCCAGGCCTCAAATATCAGCGGAGATCGAGACAATCAGAATGGAAAGAAATTGGTGAAGTCGCAGCAAGCCTTTTAATGTAGATTCAAGTGACAGCAAATAAATCATGACAGCTTCTGTGGATGGAACCAGGGCCTCATTCTTTATTTTCTCTTGATGTGCTCCACTTAGTGAAGCCTTTCTTACACGATTTTTTCAATTGAGCCCTAAGCCACTGGAGTTCAGAAAATGCTGAAAGGGAGGGTTCAGACATCTTACTGAGAATTATTTTCTCTGTGCCACCTCACTCACGGACAGAGAGCACTTGTATTCAAAAATCATGGGAGATATTTGCATTTCAAGGGTGTCTCTGGCCATAGAGAGGGAAAGTTAGGAAATAATTACATAAATGAGTGGCCATATGTGAGTAGTGGCCTGCTAATAAGGTTCTGAGTGGTTGAGAGCAGCAGAGATGGAACTGGTCACCAGTGCAGAATCAGTGCAGCCACAGAGCAGCAGGTGTGCCTGGCTTGGCTGCCACCACTGGGCTAAAACTGCTGCATGGATGAAGTCCATATTTAACAAGAGATAGAACTTCATTGGGGCCACTCTGCACCACTGAGTCTTGAAAACAGCCCATGTTTGGAAGAGAGACAGGTGTAGGGGCGGGCATTTTCTGAGAGCTACTCTGTTTAGACACAAAATTTGAAATTAAAATGGAAAAAACCTGTAAGAAACAGATCAAGGAGGCAGCATTTTTTCCTTTTGAATATAATTTATTCTTTGGGGTCAGCCAAGACTCATCTGACCCATCTGATGTACATTCTGTCTTCAGATTTGCTGAGCATGTACTGATGTAACATCAAAGGTTAAGGAAACCCATTATAAAAAGTCTAAAACCTTTAGAGACAATTTGTAGAAATATAAGACATGCATCATCCATACCTTGCATGGAGACTGGTGAAGCAGGCCTCAGACAAAACAATTTTTCCTGTGGGGATATTGAGGGTGCCACTATCCAGCATCCTTGCCAACTTTTGTACACCATTTGCCCCCCATCCCATCCTAAACTCCTCTACCAGGAGCTGTGTGTTACCCTCCTGTGCCTTTAAACCTGCAGGAGCTGGGAAGCATGATGTGCAATAATAGTACTGGCTTTAACCAACAGGACTGCTCTGATACGTTGTCCACTGAAATAGATGAACTCGCCTTGAATTTTCTCTGCATTTCCATCATCCTTAATTTTTCTTATGTGGAGAATTTTTACTGTAATTTAAAAGATTTCGTCAACTGAATGCAGTGCTGATTACCTCAGTACTATAATTGTGCTTCATGAACACCTACTGCTTGTATGTTACAGCTGTCCAAATTCCCATTATATTATTAATCTAGGTTTTATGATACTTCAGAACTGAAGTATCAAAAAACTGTGATGTAAGTGGAAGAAACCACAGTGGCAATTTACAAAAGAGCCCATATGAGTTATTATGAAAGTAACAAAAAAAAACAAAGCAAGTGAGCCTGTTTGCAAAACCCAGAGAGTTTGCTGACCTGTGAGAACAAGTAAAAACCAGATATGACACACCAATAGCTAGCTTTTCAACGCTGCCTACAGCATGTCACTATGCTGGGTTCAGGGCTATGTACTTGTTCTTCGGTGCCGATGGAAGAAATCCAGCCCTCTCCACTCAGATTTCCTTTCTCCAGCACCTGTGGGGGAGGAGAAGCAGCCTGTAATAATTGTGTTAATACACTATTCACATTTCCATTTGTTGTTTTCTCAGCCACTACACTCAGAGAAGGGTTTTGTACCATAAGAGAAACCTTACTCCCCAAATACTTACACCCCAGGCATCTCAGTCACTGCTGTATTTGGAGTACAGTTCTAGTGTAGTGTAATTGTACTAGACCTGTTTTGTTCAAGCAAGGCAGGACACAAACCTGCTCTGCAAAGTCAGGGAGTAGAGAATTGCTCACCCACCTCTCACTGCTGTGTACAAGCTCCCTGTCCGTGTGTCCTCTGCAGCAATCCACACCTGGGCCAGGAAAGAGGCACTGTAGAAAGAAAAATGGCTAAAAATAATGTGACCAGTGTCCAGATGAAGGCTTATAAGGGAGTGTAATAAATCTGTTTGTGCTTCTTCTGTACTTGGAAGAAAGCCAAGAAACAAGTTATTTTTACGGGAATGCACCACCTCATTTTCTTATGAAATAATCATCTTCTTGCAGGGTACTAGAGAGGGATTTCCCAGGGGGAACTTGGTAGTGAGAAGGGCATTAGGAACGTTTCTGAAAGCTATAGATCCCTAGGCAAAGCAAGACCTTTCTCTTCTCAGCCCCAACCTAAGTCCTAACCCATTTGTGACCTTTATAACTATCCCTAATGCTAACTTTTGCCTTGCCCTATTACTAGAGGAAAAGAAAGACTGCTTTTTATTATTATTATTTTCCTAATGTGAGTCTGGCAGAACTTTCCAACCCATGTTTAGGGGTAGGGTTGAAAGAGAAATGCCAGTACACCAACTCAAGCGAGACTGAAATGGGGTTGCAAAAGGGAAGCAGAGGCTTCAGAGATGGTAGCTGAGAGAAGTATTTAGTATGTGTAATATGGGTAATGGCCAGAGGAAAACTGCCAATGTTTCAGCTGCAGCTGGTTTAAGGTTAATACTAAGTTTAAGGTTAAGAGAAAAGTCCAGAGTTTCATTTGCAGTGGGGCTGGAAAAGAGCAGAAAAAGAGATCAAAGAATACATTAGTAAAATATTTCAATTTCATCTGTCACACTAATCCTCACCAGCTACTAGTGAGGTGGTGAGGAATGAGTGACACGTTGCTTAGATGCACCTCTGAACCCAGTGATGCCTCCTGACAGAACAAAACACCTCCCAGGGGTCAGGTGCCCTTTCTCTAGCACTGGCCAACACAAAAAAGACTGAGATTAAAAGACAAATATTTTCTTTCAATATTGTTTAAAGACGGATTATTCACAATCTGTATTCTCTGTACATTTCTGACCAATAACCAGCATTAGATCTGGTTCCTGAGTCAAACACAACATGTTCTTGAAAATATGATACCAAAAAAGACGTATTGCTCTAAGTGCCTAAATTGGAGCCAGACAGAAGGCAAATAATGCTACCCAGACACAAATCGTGCTGAAACACAATTCTGGTTGCCCCTAGCCTCATTATTTCTCCCTTGCTTAAGAACAGCAGTGTTTGGTGTCACTGGTCTCTGGAGGCTGCCAACCACAGCCTTCTACTGCTCACCTGTCCAGGTGCAGAGGAGTGGTACAAAGCTGCTTCCAGTGTCTCCATGGCTGCTCCTGCATATCAAAGACCTACTGACAAAAGCAAGATATTTGATTCTTGCCAGCAGAAAGCACTTCAAATCTTTTGTTCACTGGACATGAGGACAAATAACTACTAATGGTGAACTGCACACTCATACGAAAACTGAATGCCTTTGGTGGTTATGAATGCAAATGCATGTATCTTCTTGAGATGAGACTCACAGATTCCAGGAATTGCTTCCTACTTTACATTTTGGGTGAATAGTCAACTGAGCTTGAAAAAAATACAGCTTAGAAAGCATCTTTCCCTTCCTCTCCATGATTGCTAGGCAAGGGATGGGGAAAGCAGGCTGAGTCCAGCTGTGGCAAAAGCCTTGGGAGGATATGCAAAGCCATCTTTTTGATTACGTAATCCCTCTGCAAGCCCTTTCCCATTAAAATACGATTAAAAGCAGTGGCCAGGAGGAGTTCACCTTTAGAAAATGACACAAGAAATCACTTCCCAAACAGATAGCTGCCTGAGTCCCTGAGATGAAGAAGAGGTTTGATGGATGAGAAGGCGATATTAAAATGTCTCCTCACATAAGAAAACAGAATGAGAGCAATCATCAGAATTTATCAGCCTGAGAGGAGCAGAGTGTTTTCTTGGCACTGAAGGAACCCAACACACTAAATCAAAACCAGACCATGGCTCACAAAAGAAAGAGGCAGATGTCTCTGCCATATAAATTCCACATAAATGACTTTCTGGGAAGGGGATCCTATTTAAGCACACACCATAGTGATATGTGAGAAAGACATACCAAAACAAAACAGAGCATGAAGTTGGTATCAGCACTGGAACTGAAGCCATTTTTGAAGAGTAATGACCCATCTGCCAACCATGCATAGGGGTTATGGCTTTGTTATTTCGGATGCCCTTCTTTGCAAAGCCCAAATAACCTCCTCTTAACACCTGAATCAACATCCATGTGTTTATGAATCACCCATTTTTAATTCATTCCAGCCAAAATGTTGTCCAGACTCATCAAAATCCTGCCTCCTGAGGGCAACTGGAGCTTCCTGGTGAAAACAGGAGTGAGCTGTGGTTCGGGGTGAACTGTGTCCCAGGAAGATACTGTGTGTCATATCCATGACACATCCCAATCACAGCAGCAATATAACACTGCCACAGTTCCAGAAAATGCTTAGAAAATAAGTGATGCCCTGAGGATGCCAGGCAGGACACCTCTCTTTTGATAATATGCCAAATATAAAAGTACAACCATAAACTCTCATTTATGAAGATAAATTGAGTCTTAAATCAGATCAGACTTGAGCCCAAACATGACTTTTACATGGCTGCCAACTGTAAGATATGAAACATGACTTCAGTTTCCTAATAGAGAGATACAGTTTATGTAGGTCTTCCTTGGATGTAGAGGGGCAAAAAGGAATAATGCAAAGATCAAGCTTTTGCAACAGCAGCCTGGGTGAAATACGCATGGGAAGAACGGATTAGTAGCTCTTCATGTTAGAATAAGCTCTAAGAGCATGCAGGCATCACTGGAGGAGGTCAAACACAAACCTCTCCTTGGGAACAGGTGAGCTGACATCACAGCCATCTATGTTAACCCCTGGCACTGATTAGCCTATTCCCCACTCCCTGAAAAATCAGTCTGCAAATAGCATCAGGCCTGACCTACTTCTTCCTGCTTAGCTGCAAATTTCTGTGATTGGAGCTTTCCTGTGCTGGGTTTCTTCCAGCAAAATGTCAGACTTTTCCTTCTTGCTCTTCAGAGGCACTGAGTAAGCCCAAGGTCCCAGAATGTCCCTCTGAGCTGGAGAGGAGGGGGAGGGATGAGCTGTGGTGTGGGAGGGCACTCAGCATGCTGTGTGCTCGAGACGTCAGATAAGTGGCACTGGTGGAAAGGGGTGATGTTTTCAAGGCGTGGCTTGCACATCCGGATGAAGGCAGACTGCTTTTCACAGGCGGGGAATAGCTTTGTAAGGACACATGGAAACCTGAGCAACATGCTTAACAGCACTTTTATTCAGTAAGAAGTATTATACAAATGTCATGTCTGTTGAACTCATTTTAGTACTCTGAAGGCTGAGAGATGGATTGAATAGGTAAGGTCATCAGCTAACTCCAGAAAAAATCTTATTGCTGCAGCTCAAAAGCACTATGTTTTTTTTACTGCTGAGCTCTGCCTTCTGAGCAAGAATATTCCGGGAAATCTAGTAGAATACAAAAAGTTTTGTCCCTCAGCTCTTCCAAGGATACATGTCACCTCTTTGTCCCAGTCGTTAGGAATTAGGCTGCAATTGATACAGTCATTTGGGGGACTTAGAGTAAGATAATGAATTAATTAGTTTTAGCTTTTTATTTCATCCCTGTGACTTGACCATTAATCATTTCTTAACAGGATTTTTTTAATCCCTCTACAGTCATAGAAATTGAACATCAAATTTAAATGGAACAGTAACATTACATCCTAGTCAGAAGTAAGGAAAAACCTCCAACTGCATACCTCCATGAGACAGAAGTAGCTGTATCATGTTAATATTTGGAAATTTCCTATTCATAAATAATACAGAAAAAAAATCCAACCAACTTGTCCTTAAATGAAACATACCTTAACTGAAAAATTCCTACAAGATCCATCTCCTCAGCTCCTTATTATTCAGGCCCTTAACAATGTGTGTTTTTCCACTATGCTGTGTTCAATGCTATATACAATGATCCATCCTTGAAAAGGAGCATGAGATCCAGTTTAAATTTTTCCTTACTAGTGCCAGGAAAATCAAAGAAGATTGTAAATGTGTGGATTTGGGGTGTACTTTCAAAATATAGATCTTAGTATAAATATATACATATGCTAGTATTTATCCTAATTCTCTCCAGTTTTGTACTATAATATGTTTATTAAATCAATGCATAGAAACTATTGTTAGGCAGATGGCAGAGTCTGGTCTTAATCTGATGAAGTAGTTGAAAAAAAAGGATGATTCCTCATTGAAAATTACTGAGAATTTCTTTAATGATTTTGTCATTTCTTTATGTTGCAGCAAAATTCACTACAACCTTTTTTTATCCAATTCCATAAAAAAATATTAAGAGATGAAAAAATTGCTTATTCAGACAAGAGACAGAATGTGGATTTTTGTACTGCTGGGGAGTCTTGGAAAAGCTTCTGCAGTGGCCACTTTCGCAAAAACAGCAAATTCATGCTTATTTGACAGGCAAACTACATCTGAGTAACGAAAGTACATATTTATGCACTGCTTTGCACACAAATCCTCGATTACATCCTTTAAAATCAGTGGAGCACTTCAACTCCTATAGCTGTGTATAAAAGGGCTGAATAATTTTATGGTCAGCAATAATGGCATTTTTACTTTTGCAAATAAAGGAAACTTGGGTCAAGCAGAAATATGATTGCCACAGGCATTAAAAAGCAGCAAGCACATATGTGTATGTGTGGCATTGTGTACTCAATCAGGTCCATAACGCTTGGACAAATGTATCATCAAATCTTCTGCTAATATTCCATTTCACATTCATTTCCTTTGGGTGAAGTCTGCTCTGTTGAGTCCCAGAGGAGGGTGAAGGCACTGCAGCTCTGAGCAGCCAGACCCCAGCACTGGGTGAGAAAGGTTGCAGGCCATTTAGGGCCATTTAAGAACAAATTGGTTGACTGACATATGTGTCTGTCTCTCCTTGGTTTTCGTAGGGAGCAAAGCAACTCCAGAGGAGGACATGCAGGACACGAAACACTGCTTTCTACCAAGGATGTGGGGAACCGGTGTGAGGCTGGAAGAACTTACACCTACCCCTCCAGTCCTCTTCCTGGCAGGACACAGAGCTCAGGTGACAGCCCTGTTTGGGCTACTAGCCTTGTTCCCTGGAAAGTGGGATGTGCTGGCTTCCTGGCTCTATAGTATTGGCATGACTGAACCATTGAACCATTTAGGACTGAACACTTCCTAAATAGAAAATACCTGTTATAGGCATGTAGATTGTTCAGGCATATTAGACAGTCATTTAATGAGGTATTAGGACACACTAAAATATCTTCAAGATATCAACCAGGAATGTCTCAGGTGGACCTGATTCTGCCTTGGCAAGGAAGAAGGGCTGGGTAATGCCTAAGGTGTCAGCCTGGACTGTGCCCCTATTTCAAAGTGTGGTATTCAGATCACAGATCATGTCAAGTAAGTAACTGAGTGCTGATTCCACAGCCTAGACCTCAGTAAAGCCATCCAAACCTATATCCCTCTTTCCTAGTTCCCCTTGGTTGCTTGCCACTGATGTTCTCTACAGATGTGTTTGAAGGAGCAGAAATGTATGGTGAATTGCTGCAAACTAACCTAGAAGACACAGCACTCTTGGCGTCCTTTGATGAGGGATTGATTTTTAGTGATGTTCACATGGGCAGCAGGAGCCCCTCAGGTCTCAGGGAGGCTGGAGGATCTTCCCCCCACAGCAGAAGGCCCAGGAGTACAGCACAGGATGAAACACATAAGACATTTCTCTCTGGCAGTATTAACTCTGATAATAATGTCACCAGCCCAGGAGAGAATATATTTCTCTTTCACAGACTGAAATAAAAAGTTAGCATTTTGAGAGCTTTGCATATATTACAGAAATTAGATATATTGCACCACAAACACTGCTGTGCTGCACAGGGCCTCTGAAGTGCTTGGGATCTGTATGTCCATAAATCAGACACTCTGGAAAGCAAAATAAGGTGATCTGTCCTTCAGCACCACACAGTGTGGAAGACACCATTCCCACCTAAAGGAATCATGGCTGTGCAGCTTGGAGCTACCTGTGGGATCCAGAGTTTGCACCTCCAGCATTGGGACCTCAAGGACATGGCCCAGGCACTTCAGCAGCTTTTGCCATTTTGAATAATGTCCCTTCCCAAACAGGTTCTGCTCTCTTTTCCCTGCCATTCCAGCTGCAGCCAGTATGCTCCAGTGAAGCAAATGGAAAATACACAGTTGTTTCCTCTGCACTGCTGTGCTTGGAGCTCTACCAGGATGAGGGAGCAGATCCACAGGCTCCCTTCGTGTGCCCAAAGAATGCTGGTCCAGAGACTGTAACTGAACCTTATCAAGGGTTATACAGGAGCTCAACTTTAAATTGAAATTTCTTCCCTGTCCTGCTCCAACAATCATGGAAAGGCACAGTGAAGTAGCTGGTGGGTCCCTTGACACTGGACTAGGTCTCTACAGTGCATATCATCTATTTCTTTTCCTAAGAGGACAGCAGGAGGCCACCAGTTGAAGTGACTTGACTTAGTTGCTCACATGCAGAAAGAATTAATTTGCAATGGCTGTAAAGCAGCAGGACAGCCAGGTGCAATCATGAATCTCGGCAGCTCTCCATATTTATATTAGGCCCTTTGCAGCTGCTCTAGAGGCGCCTCACTAACTCTGAACTTCCCCTGAATACCAAGTGACTATGGCTGCATGCAGTGCACTGTCCCTCCTTTCAAGAACACACAGACATAGCAGAAAAAGATAAAATAATCAAAGGAAGTGGTTGGAAAGTTTTTCCATCTGGAGAAAAAGGGGATTCTTCTCCCTCAAGAGCAGTGTGAGAGGATAGGATAGGATAGCTTAAATCAGGTCTCTTCTGCAGCCAAGTCAGAGCTGTCACATATCCAGGAGCAGGACAGCGCAGTTTGTAAGCCCTGTCAGGAGCTGGGAAACTTGTTTTTAAACCAGTTTTGGAAGTAGAAAGCTATTTATGCCTTCGTACATATACAGTGTACAGTGTACATATACATGTACAGTATACACACCACCAGAAGAATGTGTACATGGACCTGGGCATGTGCCTTCATTAAGCAGGAGAGTGGTGATGGAACACCAATGCTATGAATTTATAGAGTTTGGATCCAAACTCTCCCCAAAACTTTACTGCTTGTTGGACCGCTAACACAAGTAAGGCTGCCTGAATTATCTGATTCATGTCCCATTCCCTAAGTGACTGGTCAAATTTTGCACCAGGACTTATGTGATTGGGATTATGGACCACACATGTACACCTGTGCTTGTGTTCCAGTGTCTTCTAGGTGTGTATGGGCTACAAGTGTCTTTAATGCATTCTTGAATATTATGAGTCTTGTTTTTCTTTATCCTTGCACCATGGGGTAGCACATGTGGGTGTGATGGAGTCATCCAGGCACTTAGGCACTTGGCTCATACATAGCTGGGTGGATAAGTTGACCTTTCCCTTGCTTGAAACCCACCTCCTGATTACAAGTGGTTAAAAAGTTTGCACCACAAAGTTTTGACAGGATGTATCACTTTCATTAAAAGTTTCATAAGGAGATTTGGCAGAAGGGGGACATTTCTTAAAATTAAACATGGGTGAGGTTTTGATATAGTACATGAACCTTTGCTTGGAAGAGGCTCTCAGGCTCTCAACATACACCAGCACCATGCTACCATCACTAATATGTGTCACATTATGGTGTGCAACAGAACCTAACAAACCTTAAAATGATGGCGAAATGAGACCAGTGGCCTCTGGTTGCACATCTGCTGACAGTGTACTCTCTGCCCATCCTCATGTTGCAGCATGGGCTCAGGAGACCTCGTGGGGACCAAGCTCCTGACCAGATGAGGCCTGCCCCATCCCAGAGCATCCAGGGGATGCAGCAGCTCTTTAAAACATGTCTAAGGGGGTCTGGGGAAGAAGTCACAGGCTGTAAGCTCTTAGCAGGGAGGAACGGATACCTGGACACAGAACCAAGCAGCATAAGCCTGGAGCGGATCCGTAAGTGTAACTTTATTTAAGACTCAGAAAAGCTGAGGAAAAGTTCAGTGTCACGGAGTCAGGGTGAGCAGCAGCCAACATGATTGAAAAGCAAGCAGTAAATAGAGTAGCTCCCTCTTCTGTGCCCTGGAGACACCAGCCAACCTGGCTAGCCTTGGCTGGCAGCCTGAGAGATGCCAGGTGTGAGCTGTATCACTCTCACTCCTTGGCTCCCAGTGTCCTCATTTTCAGTATTTAACTGGATGCTCTATATCAACATGCTGGTGCATTTCCTCACTGACATACACTTCTTGGGTATGTGCTTTTTATCAGAAAGCTTATACTCCTTTGAAGGAATATAAAAAAGTAATGCCACAGGTTTGTCTTTCCAATGTCCAGCATTTGCATCCTCCCCTGTTGCTATAATGATATTCAAATATGATACAGAACTGAAGGAACACTTTTAATTTGAGTGAAAGATAGAAGTTCTTTATCCCATAGCCTCAAGGGACCTATGTCCTCCTAGGCTATCCTACCCACTAGTTGTGAACCCAGCCCCGCTCTTCTCCTTCTAAACCTCCATCATTTTATTATTTTATTCAGTGTTTAGGGCATTCAGTGTTTTAGGACAAAATTTCTGAATGCATTTACTCAATAAAGGCTAAAATAAACCTCAACAGTCTGCAAAGATCTGGAATTTTACTACAGCTATATAAAAAGGAAAGAAAGCAAAGTGTGTGTGTTTTGATTTTTGGCCTCAAATTGTTACAACAGCTAAAATCCCCTGCTTAACTAACTTGTGTCATCCATACTTTTCATCTCCACCTGTGCAATCATTTGCAGAAACATTATTAGCTGTTTGATTTTTTTCTCCAGTTTGCTTCCATAGCAACATCCATCAGGGAGAGAACAGCAGGAGCATATGGGGAAGTTATAAAGCACATTTTCTACAAGAAAAGGAGGCCAAAGCGTTTAACAGACAGCACTTAGGTTTCCCTTAGTAACTGAAATTCCAAAATACCTCTCTTGTTTCAGTATGTCCTAGTATTAATTAGGCTGCTTAATGATGTACCAGTGCAGGCTGGAGGTAACACTTGGGTTGTCTTTAATTAATCAAGGTACTGGAACATTTCTTTGAGATTTAAGCTTATTGCCAAAATACATCCTTGTTACATTTTTGTGTGTGCGTATTTAACAAGCAAGGCTCGGAGCTGTTAGACAGCCTTTGACATGCTAAATATTGTGGAAAGATTTTTGCATAAAGTTCCAAAGAGAAATGCCAGAGCTGAAAATTACCTGTTTGAATAGTTTGAAATCTGTCACTGAGGAATAGCTAGAAGCTGTCAGGTCAATTTTAGAGTAAGTATATAAAAAAATAAAAATATATCTTCTGCATTTCTCTCCTTACCAGCAGCAACCCATATAAGCTAGTATTTTATTAATGAAAACTAGTGGTGTTCCTCTTTAGTTTAAAATACAGACCCTGAAGCTCAATATGAAAACACTAAGAGTGTTTAGGCCTTTTTAGCAAATCAAATATTGTACTAATCTCTTGACTAGATCCATGTTTATGTCACTACATACTTAAAATAGAGATGTTGATGTTTTGGGGGTGTTGTATGCTGCATAAGCATAAAACTGACAGGGAGACTGATGAGACTGCAGTATAGGATGTTGTGGAGATCAAATTATTTGTGTCCAGACAAACACACTGGAAAATGTCGCACCAAGAAGAGGTGCACCTGCTGGCAGGCTGCTATTTGTCCCTGGTGTGTCTGCTGGTTTGGAAGTGTGGCCAATGCTGGATGCAGGAGGAGACACACCACAGTCCTCCTGAGGCCCCTGAAAATCATTGTGAAATGCAGATAGAGTTTTGCATTTCTTCTTTCTGTCTTTCCCATCAATTCCTTGCTTTTCTTCTCATATCCAAATCGTTCCATTTCACACATGCCATTTCAGTGTTCCCCCTTCCCCTGCCACCTCCTTTGTCTTCACATCTCCTGCTGTCTTTTCTCTGTGGCTTCTTCTCTGCCTGGACCATTTGCTCACTGCCATCCTTAGAATCAGCCCTGCCCCATCCAATCTCCCTGACAATGCAACTGCTCTTTCTGCAGACAGTTTAACAATTCTCTCATACACTCACCACCTGAATACTTCTGCTCTTTTCCAGCTCTGTATATCCTCACCTCCTTCAACACCTTCTTATCCCTGGCAGTTGGTTCCCATCTGAGCACAGTGTGTCTCCACCATCCCAGTGCCACCTTCTCACCTCCTGCAGCCCTTCTGCCACCCAGCCACCTCTCCCTCTGTCCCTTCACCTGGTAAAGGCAGAACTGGAGGAGCAGGAGTTGTCTCCCAATACAGCAAAGAAGAGTAAAATCTGCTCACACATTTCCAACATATCTGGAAGCATTCTGTGACCCATCACATGTTCAATGCCACTTAGCCAAATCTGGGCCAGAGCCCAGTGACCTGTCCTGCTGCCTCCATCAGATCTGCAATCAGAGAAGGCTGCTGCACAAGGCCCCTTGAAATCCCACTAAAAATAAAAAATTGCTTTGAGGAAACTCAAACTGGCCATGGACCAGTGACCTGATATGAATGAACAGACTCAGAGTTACTTAGGTACACAGAGCTCCGGACAGCTAGACATGCTAGAGGTTGCTCTTTATTTGTGAAAAGTTTTGTATTTTAAAACAGGCAAACATGACTTTGTCCTCTTTTTACTCTCATGTCCTGGGCTGCAAGGGTTTACTGTATAGCAACAAACTCTGCCATTTTGTAGATGAGTAAAAATAACCGACTTCCCAATCCACAGCCAAGAGGAAAACACTAAGGAACCTAAACAGGTAACTGCAGTAGCTGTAACTCAGTCAGGTACAAATTTTTAGCATTTTTGGTGTGGAGAAGTGTTTCCTTAAAAATTAAATCTACTCACTCCCCCCCCCAATTTGGAAGGAAGATCTTATTTCCTGCCATTTGATCATTTGCTTGGGTTTAAAGCAGGACCTCTGAGAATCCATGTATGAGAAGTCTAGTCCTGCCTGATGGGAGAAAGTTTAAGGTTGCCTGGAGCCCTTCTCTAACATCTGGTTCTCTCATATTACAGCAGATCTCCCAAAACCAGTTTCCATTAAGGATGGCATAGGCAGAATCTGTCCTCCTAGAAGTTATCAAACATATATAAATAAACAGGAAACAGTATTTCTCTCCCTTTATTTAAAAAGCACCTGCTGTATCAACTAAGTTGTAGCATAGATAGAACATGAAAAATTAGAGCTGGCAGAGGATAAATTGGAGAAACAACATTTCAGTTGGTCCTCCTACAGGAGTGACTCGTCAGACTAACCATGGGGACAGACAGAGCCAGGTTCTCCACCCTCCCTGGCTATCAGAGGCAGCTCTGCTGGCAAATCCCAGCCAGAGTGCTGTTGGCCCAGCCTTAGCAAAAATAAAGCCAGCACAGTGCTGAGCAGCCAAGAACGGGGAGGCTGAGACAGCCAAAGCTGGGTAACATGGCATCAGGCAGGAGTCCTCTGCGTGTCTGAAGGCACCAGGTGCAGGAGAGAAAACAAATTGGCTTTGTTCCAAAGAAGCCCCTGAACTTTCATTGCTCCAAGGGGGCTGTAGCCAGCATCTTCTAGTTTCTACTTCTGCTAGTAAGTATTTTTTATTTCTTAATGTGAGCAATATGTCATAAATCCTAAATTTAATTTAAATATACATAATGTAATTACAGATAAACTTTGGAGACCAAATAAACTTTGTCTCTTTTTTGCTACAGAGTCGTAGAAATAGAAGAATGAATAAGACTTTCTTTTTAGCAAATTAGAATAAGAACAATGATGTTATTTCACTGGTATTATTGCTTTGCCATTATTATTAAGACTTTTAACCCCTGAAGTTAAATGCTAATGCTAGCTCCTTCTAAATGCTCTACAGAAAAAAAAAATACAGGGCTACATTTAGACTGCCAGGTCTAAAGACACGATTCAGGTCCAGACTAAATCAAGGTGCCACCATTTAAGCTGCATGTTTAAGATCATATTATACTCAAGGGGAGCCTAGTCAATAGAATCAGTGGAGCACAAAGAGTGATTCAGCTTTCTCTAGCACAATCACATCTACAGTGATTCACAGACACCAAGAACCATTTGAGATGCTGTAGGCACCTTGCTGGCATTCCAGAAGTGACCTCCCAGGCTTGCTGCCATGCTCACCAGCTTCAGAAAGTGTTCCAAGTAACTTGGGACATCTAGAATAATGCAAGTGGCTCTGTTTAGGCTGGGAGGACAGCTTGCTCTCAGGGCTCAACTAACTGTATTCAGTTGCCTAAACAGAGGCTTCTAGTGATATTTGAGGTGCTCAAGAATCTTCTTCCTCAGTGTCCACACCAGCAGCACGTGTTTGCTCCCTGCTGTATCTGCCAGGCTGGTGAAGTTGTTTCAGATACACACAGAACATTTCAAACTGTCCTCTCATAACACAGGCACTTAAATTGCACCTTCCACTACCTGTCCCAGGCCCTGTCTGTGGATAGATGTCTCAGAGAGCTCACTAATCTTCAAGTACTGGAGTCAGAGGCTCTAGGATATCCATCCTCCAGCACCTACCAAAGCCCCCCTTGTCCCAGACCATCTTACGTAGGAAAACTGACTCCAGCCTGGTGCTGAAGACAAGTATTTCAGCTGCTGAAGTGTCACACTAAAACTAAAGAGCTTTAGTGTCCAAGCCTCCTGCTCAAGCAGTCCAGCCAGATCCAGTTGCTTAAAGTCCATCTTAGTATGAGGTTACTGTAAGATTGTGATGGACAGGTCTTAAATTCATCACCATGAATGCAAATAAATTAAACTGGAATAGTAGAGCTTTTCAGGGATGTTATGACCCACCCCTGAAGGCAGAGTAACTAGATTCTTCTTAATAGATCCCTTGGGGCAGATTAGAGTGAAACACCACTAAATGACAAGTGTTTATAAATATGCATATGGCAGGTTTATTTCAGAACAATTTGCTTGCAATGGAAAGTAGGTATGTAGCTGTTGTTGTTATTATCTGTAGAAATATAGCAATATAAAAGTATGAAAATAGCAATTAAGAAACTGTATAAGGAAAAGGAAGAAAAGGAAGGGTCAGAGTAGAAGGATGTTGCCACCCACGTATCCAATGTGAGACTCGATTGTTGCAATTTTGATGTCCGCTGATCAAAGTGGTGGTCACAGTCTTGATTGATCGGGGGAGGGGGAAGCCTGTAAAACACAACCTTCAGCAGGCCCAGGTTCAGGTGGGAATGCCCAGATACTCCTCCTGGGGCAGGGAGTTTTACACTCTCTGATGCAACACAGTGGATCACATGCAGCCCTCCGGTGGAAAGTCTCAGAAATTAGTCTGGGGGTGCTTCAGGGTCTTTGGTGTTTTATGGCACCTTCTAAGATGTTAGAGCTGCCTTTCAGGTCAGCACAGCTGAGTCAGGTATGCCCCATCAGAAGGCATGAACACCTTCAGGGCTCTGTGTGAATGTTCTAATACCTTCACTGGGGTGGGGTGAGAGATTTTCACCTGAGCCAGTTGTGTAAAGAGGACACTGATATGATAAAAAGCACTACCCCACCTCTGCAGGGTCTGCTTCTTATTGGCCTCTTCTCTTATCTGTGTGAAAACCCAGCTTGTAGCCTCTGGTGGGGGTGTGCACCCCCTCTGCACCTGGGCTGTGACCTTGCACAACATCAGCAAAGCACCCGCTGCTTTAGCAAATGGCCAACTGTTTGAGTAATTAACCATTAATTTTTCAGTTTCTCACAAGGGATCATTAGCAGCTTGAGCGATACTACCCCCAGAAGACAAAGGAAGGACTGGGAGGAATAAGGGTGCAGTTAGAAGAAAAGACTCAACTCCTCCCTTGATTCTAGAGAAAGGGGTATAAAAAAAGCGGGGTGAAAAAGCAGGGGAGACAAGTGTCACCTTTATGAAAAAGGAAAATCAGATCACTGCTTATACTCCAGGAGGAAAAAGGCAGGGAAAGCAGGAGATTAACACTGACTGAGAATCTGTGAGGTGTGAGTTCTCAGCAGTGGCAGAAACGGGTCAGATGAGTGGGGCTGAGGACTTCTGCGGGGTGAACATTGGGGGCAAGGATGAGGTTCCAGATTCACACGCTGGATTTAAGGGACACAAATACTGGTAAGTTAAGTATGTGCATGTTTTCATCAATTAAAAAAAAAATAGAGGAAGAATTGTGCAAAATAAGTACTTGCTTTACTCCTGCAAATAAGTACAAAAACATCAAATGTTAACTCGGTAATTTAACTCACCCTCTGCAACCATTCCTAATCCCCTTTGAGGCTCACCACTTATAATATTTTAAATAACTCTGCAAGGATTAAATAAGGATTTGGTGCTTTTATCCTTCTATGGCTAACAACATGAGGCTCTCTCACCTGTTCATTGCTGCATTCACTTCCTTTCCTCTCTGTGCATGTGACAGCAATGCTTTCTATTCCTCTGCTCCCAAAATACTGACATGCTTAATAGCTGTTGTTCCTCAATTTGCAAAAAGATCTAGTATTATTCCACAATGCTGCCTAATTTGTCAACTCTTACACCTCCACAGTCCTGGAATCTTTTTCTCTTCATCACAAGGTATTTGCATACCTCAGGCCATATCTAGCCTCCTTATGAAAACCAAATGCAAACTATGCCTCTTTGTTTTGTAATATATTAGCAGCCTGAAATTTCTGCTATCTGAGCTAGTTGCAAACAATCCTCTCAGTCAGGGACCCTGTGGAAGTGCCTTGGATGGCAGCTCTGCCAGAAGCATCACCCTCCCCATTGCTGCTGGGTAAATTCAGTGAGAAATTTGGGGATTTGCCCTTGGGGGAAAGTGCCCAGCAAATGCCAGTGTTCAGATGTCAGAGCAGCACAGCCATGCAGGTATGCAGCACACCCTGGTGTCACCATAGCTCCAGGTGCTTAACTCCACACAGCATCATGACCAAACACAATGCCCTCCAATCACCAGCACCCACATCCCAGCATGGTGGCTGCTGCTTCCTGCATGATGCGGCTAGTGGGAGGACTGAGCTGCTCCTGGTCTTTGGTTGAAGTGTGGAGCTGTGCATAAATCCCCACCCATTTTGCATTTAGGGGTGTGGACCCCATTTCTGGCCACATTAAACCTGCCTGCACCTTATGCTATACCAAAATCATGTGTTTAAGCTTCACAGGCAGCCAATGTCACTAGAAGTACTTGATTTGATCCTACTATATCATAACAATGGATTTGGGGAAAGGTGCAACTTCAATGAGCCACCCAGGGAGTACAAATGTGCATAAATAGTCTGCCAGGCCACATCCACAGCCAGGAGACCCAGGCAGAAGGTTTAGAGGCATGGGATAGGAGAAGGGAACACTACTTGGAGCCACAATGTAATGTGTGGCCTGTGCCTGCAGCCCAAGGCAGCACTAGTGCTCTTTGCAGTCTTACCTTCAAAGAAATTCAGGCAGGATCTTCAGGCACCAGAATTTCCTTTTCCATAGTCACAGTGGAGATCTTGCACATGGTCTTACTGACTTAGGTTGCTACATCTCTCAGGAAGATCCTTGCAGCCCCTCAAGCCCACTCCAGGTCCTCCTGTAGAGGTGTCTGTCTCCAGCCCCTCCCTGGCTCATGGATGGAAGCTGCTGCTGCCACCCCCCAGTCCTGCCTGCCTGTTAAGGGTCAGTGCCCAGCAATGACAGCATGTCCCCAGCAGGGTCCCTCACGGCTCCACCCCTCCCAGAGAAACCCCCACTCCCCAAAGTCTGGACCTGGTGATGGTACCCATAAGCCCATCATCACCAGAACCCAACACACCTGAACACTTCACACACAGCAGCTACAAGACTGCCCTTTTTAGCACTCTTCTTTCTACAAAATCAGATGAAAATACTGCTTATTCCCCTCCAGTTGTCACCTGTGGCCACCTCTGCTACCTCCCTGCCGGTAACCAGCTGCTTGGTCTAGGCTCCTTCTTGGTTTTGGAGCTCTGCAGCACACAGAGAGGCAATGAGAGGGATGTGGGGCTGCAAAGAACCACTCATCTCACATGACAATCATACCCCACTCTGAGCTGGGGTGCTCCTTGTATGTCCCATACACAGAAGACATTGTGGATGTGACAAGGGGTAAAAATAGTCTCACACAATTCAACCAAACTTCATTTTGCAGTCTTCGTGAAGTGTCAGAATTGAATTTCCAGATACACCACTCCACTCTGGTGAGAGATGTAATGCTTCAAGAACATATTTTCTTTCTTGTTCAGATGCAGAAAAAACCTCACAAGATCAACTATTCTCATGGGATTTTGCCTAGAATTGGTAGAAATCTTAAGAAAACAATTCCATTTTGTAATATCTCTGACACTGCTGTTCAAAAATCTCATGAGGATATTTTCCAGGACAGTTGAATTTAAAGCTCAGTGCAACCTAGGTTAGTTGTCAAATCCTAGTGAGTCCACACAATTTTTTTTCTCCCTTCCTTCTTAATAATGACTTGGGTTACTGAAAGAAGCAGTGCTCCCTGCTCTAATGTCTCTGCTCGGTGCTGTGCTATCAGGAGATTTAGGCACAGGTGAACTCAAACTAGCTGCAGGGTAAGCACAGCCCAGGGCTGCATCCTGAACCACACATAGTGGAATAAGGGCAGTTCAGAAGTTAGCTTTATTCAGTCCTGATTTTTCAGAGCTCCACAGCCTCACAGTGATTACATGCAGTTGGTGAAAAGCTGGCCCAGCACTGCTCTGCAGCAGCAGGAGAGCACAGAGAGCCTGGAATCTGTGACTGCTTTGACCAGGCTGCCTGACAGCCACACACCTCTGGCCTTCCTGTTTGGGTCTCACTGCAGCTCCACTATGGCATTCTTCAAAAGCTAAAACAACAGAAGCATTTTAGCATTTTAAGTTACTCCATCACTCGATTCACCACCACTACATGACAGGAGTAAGGCACTGGGATTTGGTTATATTCACAGGGTTTTCAGTGTGGGAGTATCCTGCAGGACTGAATTGTCTCTCATGGTAAAGGTGTATAGGCAGAATTTGTAGCTGCTAGTGCATATCAGCTTTAATGGGGAATGTTATTTTGGGGAGAAAATAAAAGAAAAATAGGAGAGAGAGAAAAAAGGAAAAGGGAGAGTGCATAAGGTCTTTTGCAGTACAGTAACAAATGGCTTGGAGATTGATTGGTAAAACATCTTTGGAAAAAATAATTGGAAAGGGGAGATCAGGGAGTAGAAAAACACAAGGAAGGGAAGGGGACAGGCTGCAGGAGGAAAGGAAATGAACAGATCTGAAGATGTTATCTGTGGCTGAGAAACCCCACCAGTCCTGGCTCAGTGCCTGTAAAAGTCCTTGCAATAAGGACTAATACATTCACAAGCAAGAGACAGGGATGAAAGAAAAAGAAAGAAACGCTGGATTTTGTAAATTTTGTCTTCCAAACCTACTCTGAGGACAACTTGATGAGATAGTGAGCAGACCCCCATGAAGCAACGCTTGCCTGCATCTCCTGCTGCTAAAACTTGCCTCCTGCAGTCCCAGTGACCTGCGCTGCAAAATAACCAGGCAGAAAGGCAGCTAGTCCCAGCCACGGCTATGAGGAAGAATTTGTGGTTTAGCACTCCAAAATCTGACTCCTTCAGATGGATTTTCTGTTTGCAATGTTGCAAAATTCCACATGTGCACCTCTCCATGCTCCCCCTGCAGAGTGGGTGCACTGCAGGTCAGGACCTGCTTCTCAGATGGGACATGTACAGCAGCAGGTACAATGCCAAGGGCTCTGTTATTATTGGGATCCTCTGGGCAAACTGTAGTTACATTAAGAAAGACTAATGGTATCACATTTACAGACACCCTCAATCCAATTCTAACAAAAGTAATGACTCTGAGCTGAGCAGAAGAGCAGTATCAGATTGCTGTTGCCCATTGATTCAGATTGGCAGGGCATCTCCTCCTTTGGTGCTCACCAGAGCCCAAAGGTTACAGAGAAGTTTTAAAGATCTGCCTGCAGCCTACACCTGCAATCAGCACTTTTGTCTCAAAGATGTATCTTGTCTCTGTGCCATTTCCTAGAGCTGTCAGGTAATCACAGCTGTTTGTGTTCTCCCAACAGATTTCATGGCTACAAGGCTTCAAAATTAAACAGCCAGGCAATGAGGCATTTCTCTGGAGAAGACAGGTTTTGACTAAACAGTTTAAGAGTTTTCCTCACAGTAGAAGTAAAATGGTTTGTGTACCTGACCAGTCCAAATCCCACTTCAGTTCAACAAAAATAAAAAACCATTACCCGATCCGAAAAGGACAGGAGACAGAAATCTTGTAGAGGGCATTAGAGATAAAAGGTCAGATCCATCAAAACTTCAAAGAGAAAAAACAAGACTCATCAAAACTGCTGTGAAATTCTGTAGAACACAGATCCCTAAAATGCAACCTGGAGAAAAGATTTCCCCGATTCTTCTGCAGAGCAGGCGAAAAATGCAGAATAGCTTCAGTTAGAGTGTAGACCCCTTCAGCACCTCATAGGATGGATCTGGCCTTGCCTAAAAGGCACAAAGTGAGAAGAATGAGATGAGGCCAACTTGCAGTAATTTTTTCTGTAATCTTCTCTTAAGTCTCTGAAGAAGGTCTAGCTGCTTCCTTGACCTCATCCCCTGACCCAGAGAGCTTGACCTAGAGAAATAAGAATTTCTTCCTTGTCCCTTCAAGCCAGAATGTTTTGTCTGGAGCTATCAACCAGATAAGCATTTGAGGAATTTGTCCCTATGGTGCTACAATTTTGACATGATGTAGACTGGTTTTCAGCCTTGAGGTCTTTAAAAGGTAATTCCCTGCACGAAGGCAAATGGCAAGTGTGACAGCCTGGGAAAAGGGAACATGGAAATTCATCACCATGGAAATGACTGAAGGATTGAGGGCTGCATCCAAACTAGTCTCAAAAAATCTCCTTTTCTAACAACCAGGAGAAACAGATTTAGGTAGAGTGGCATTTGGATCTTTCTAGATCTGTCACACCTGTCTGGCCATTCAAATGTCTGTGTGGTCAGATCATATGTGCCTGGCATGTATAGAGTTTTAAGCCATGATGTGATTTGATTTGATTTCCTGCTTTGTCCTGTGACTGTAAATTAGGGTTTTCTCCAGCAGTCTCCTGGGAGTCACCTGACATGGTCAGAGAGGTTAATAAGACCCTGTAGTTAGGATTTGGCTACAGAGCAAGGTGCAGAGAAATTCAGAACCAAAGCTGTGATCATATTTATCCAGGCAAGATTCATCTTGACAGGGAAAAAAGGTTTAAAATATAGTAGAAGCAGATCAACTGAAAAACATTCAGGAAAAAATGTGATACATTACTTGCATTTGATGGATTTTAAATGCCTGAGAGTAATGAACTGGCACCTGGCTCAAATGGAAACAAAAGAGGAAAAGGTCTCGCTCAGGGGGAGTGGAAAAGGAATAATCCTGATGCACATGTTGTTCTCAGAATGTAAACCTACTTCACACTCCTGTAGGTTAACACACCCTCCATGAAAAACATCATTACTCTGAAAGGGTTTTATTTATATTCATATAAAGGGAAACCTTCTGTTGCCCAGAAAAGATGAAAAAAAATTAAACCAGATCTGACATAGACTGCTGTAAATAGCAAGAATATAGAACACAAGGTGGTCTTGGTGATAATTTTACTTTATCATCACAAACCATTATCCCTACCTTCCCTGAGGTGCACACGCTGCATACATGGAACGGCTGTGCATGGCAATTGGCTTGAGAGCAGGAATCTACAAGTTGGGAAGAAGAAATAGATAACCAATAAAGAAAAAAACCTAAACACTTGTGCATAAAACCTTCAGCTCACTGCTAGGCAATTTTATCATCAAAAAGAATACACACAGCTCATCCTTACAGTGCCTGTGTAACTCAAGAGCAGGGATTAGGAAAAAAAGGAGTAATCCACTAGATAAATGTTTACTTCCTTTTCTCTCCAGTAACCCCTGTGGCCCCAGGCGGCAGGGAGTCCATTCCAACAGGTAAAGTAAGTGGTGCTTCCCTCTTCTCCTGCTGACAGCTCAGTGAGGTTCAGCACTATCTGCTCACACAGGTACAGCCTGTTTGATATAACTGCTCCTCACTGCACAAAGTGGCCAGGTGCTGTGACAGCTCATTGGAGCTCTCCAAGTCATTCCAGCAGGATTTTTCTACCATTATCCACCCACAGCCCTCAGGGATATGATTAATTCATGGAGCATCATTGAAGGCATCTTTCAATGGCATATGGAGCTAAAGTGTCCTCTTCACAGAGCTGCCTGGGGACAACTGTGGAATTTGTACAGACAATCCCACTAGGTAGTCAATCTTGTAAAAGCACTGATATTACAAAGTAAATACAAGTGATCTATTTGTTTAAGGTTATTACTGTGACCGACAGGGTATTAAAACAATCTTTCTACTGACAAAAGATACCAGGCCTGCACTCCCATTTGATGTTCCTAAGCAAGCTTTTATTCTTTCTTTCTCAGCCACTGAGCTTTGGGGTGTTCATCAAACTCGACTGATCGCAGTGCACCACACAACCAGCCCGTTGAAATTCAATTCAGATATGGGGCTAAATTATAAAAAGAAACCTTAGCTTGTAATAACACTTTGATGTGCAGATGTATAAAAGTTTTAACTTCTACTTTCTTCTGAAGCAAATCAGCTCCAAGTCATGCTATTTGATTCATATTTTAGCTTTTAATACGTCCAAAGCACGAATACTAAAAATTGCCTTCTGTGGTCTGGAAACTTACAGTGAGTGATATATGAAAGCTTCCATTTCACCCTTTTATTGAGGCTGTATATGGACACTTCCCCACAACAAAAATACACTGCCCAATGTTCAGAGCAAAAGGTCAGTCACTTTATTGCTGGCCCCTTTTCAAAAACATACCATTTGTCTTGGAACTGGAAATTTCAGCTAGGAAAGGGCATCACCTTCCCAGATGCATTTGACATTCTTGCAGCAGAGACACCTAAGGAAAAAGTCAAACCTGGACACAGACATGCTTCCTCCACTCCATGCTTTGCAGACCATGCCTCATTCCCCTGTCCACTTTCTTTTTTGAAGCACATAGTCCTATGCAACTTGCAGTTTGCTTATCTATCTATTTTTTCTTTTACTTACATTTATCTTGTAATGTCCAATAATACCTGTGACAGCCCTCAGAGATACCAGTGCACAACCCTCCCTCAGGCCCTTAATTCCTGGTTTAAAGATGATCTCAGCTTTAAGCATGACAGACAACCTGTGAGAGAATGCATCACCAGGGAACCAGCACTCACTTTGACCTGCCAAGGTCTCCAGGTGTCAGCCCCAGCTCTGTAGTGCTGTGCACATAAACTCACCTGGCACAAGCCTCTCACCTGCGTCCAGAACAGCAGCCAAGGAATCAAATTATGTACCTCTTTATCTACCTGCCCCATAACTGGCAGCTTTCAAGGCCAGGCTGGATGGGACTTTGAGCAACCTGGTCTAGGGGAAGGTGTCCCTGTCCATGGCAGGGTGATTAGAACTGGATAATCTTTAAGGTGAGAGTAGGATGATCTTTAAGGTCCCTTCAAACCCAAACCATTCTATGATTCTATGATACCTGACCATAATGCAAATGCAACCCTTGGTGAGTTCTGTCTGGTCCAAGCCTTTAGTAGAATCAAGCCATACAATTTTCCTAGGCTGACATTTGAATCCTGTGGGCTCTGAAAGCAATTCATTTCTATATCCACATGAGAAAAGAAAGACAGGTCCTTTTTTGCTTTTATGTTATAATCCTTTCATATACACTTTTCAGGAGTTTTCTGAAGTCCTCACCTGTATGCTTCTGGCTTGAGATGGGTCTTTTGGCTGGCTGTGTTCAAGTTTTCTGGCTGGACTGAGTCCATCTCCATGTCTTTTCCACTACTCACAGAGGGAGAGGCACTGATCACTCTCCTCTGTCCAGTCTTGTGTGTGATGGTTCCTTGTCCCTTGCACCATGTGACTCTGAGCCACACTGCTGCTCTCTGCTTTTAGTCCCTCACCCAAGATACAAGAGTGTGTGCTACTCGCTTTATCCTTGTGCCTATCCTTTTTGAGAAGCCCAAGGTTTAATTTTTCCCAAAGTAATCTCCTTTCCTCAGGAAAGAGAGTGGGGAGAACCTTTGTGGATTTCTTAAAACAAATAACAATTATAGTATTAACGTGACATTTGAATAACTGTGTGAAAAACTTGTAAGTTAGAAGTCAATTCTAATTTAATAATCAAATTATATTGGAATGTCTCTGATTTAATTTTCTCTCTTGGTGCTACACCTTTTAATGGAGAAAGAGCTTCCTGTCAGAGCAAAACCAACTCCTACCTCTGCTAAAATTCAGCCTGGTGCAGAGCTGGGTTACTGTGTCCTTCTCACCTCCAGAGGGATGGGGGATTACACAGTGTCCTTGTTGAGGACCCAGGGATGTGGCATGTGGGAAATCCCAGGAAGGATTCATGGTTCCTGCACTCCAGTGTGTCCCTGGCACAGTCCATTGAAAAAAACAGCAGGAGGAACATGGGGCTCCTAAATGCATCTTGGTCTTTCACCCTCTGCAACATCATCCCTCATTTATGCCTGAATGTACAAAATTCATGTTGTCCTCGTGGATGGTCAGTGGCAGGTACCTAACCCACCAGTCACTCATCCCTGAAGCTGTGGCTCAGGTTAATTTTCCTGACAAGTCTTAACTGTAATTTAAATTTTCTTCCTATTTAAGCTGAGCAATCTGTACTTCAGATCTCCTGAACATTAATAAAACTGTTATGAGAAATTTCAGGATGAAAGGTTAAGCCCATAAAAATATGCGACTCCTTTATAAAAATAACTCCATCAGGTTTTCAGAGTCTAAGAAGACAAAGGTGCTAATTTTTGCATTTGAAATAACCTTGGGACTGTCACTGGTAAAAGTCACTGGAGTAGCCACACTTTGTGAACTGACTGCCTTAAACTTTTCAGAATCTGTCACTACCTACAGGCTTTGCAGCACAGTGTCAGTGCAGAACTTTCTAGTTGACAACCAAGGAAGCAGCTTGACAGAACAAGAGACATTCTTGCCTGCCTCTTGGAGCCCTCCTATGAGTTCAGTACATGAGCTTCTCCCAGCAGGAGCATCTCAGCTGGATGGGACATGTTCAACACCTGGAGATGGTCTCTGCAGAGTCACAAACACAATTTCCCTGCTTTCCCTAATCATGGCAGAGCCATCTATGGGATATTCTTCAGGCCACATAAGGCATCTGAACCATTCCTAATGTCTTCTGTCAGCTGGGGTGGCCCAGTTTATATCCCCTGCAACAGAGGAACCACTGGGGCTGGCTCAGATACAGCCATTTGTCATTGCAGACAACCTCAGTAGGGTAGAAGGAAGCTGTTCTTGTCTCTCTCCCCTCTCATTGGGGAGAACCAAGGCTGCAAGTGTTATGAGGCGAACCCAATTAAACACAATTAAAATATTCCACAGCCATTTAAGGGTAACTTTTTTATTAGTAGCTCCCTTTTGGGCTGAGATTGTGAAAAACATGGTCTGTTAGCTGCCCAGGAGATAGACAAACCCAGTGGGGTCTGGAGGCAACTTTGAAGTTCTATTAAAAACCAGATCTTTTGGTTTTGCTGTAAAATACTATAAAAAATGTTTATGTAGCTCCTCGGGAGCTCAGAAATAATTTTAAAATAAATCAGCTTAAAATAAACCAAATAATTCCTTGTTATACGTGATACCATATTCATCCTCATATAAGCAGCTTTTCTCACTAAGCATTAGCTAGTATTTGCGTATCAATTTTAGAAAGCCTGGCTTCTTTCCATCTATCAGCCTTTAAAGCCTTTTCCACTGCAGTATTTGCTGGACAGTCAGGTAAATGCAAGGCAAGCATCCTTCTAGCTCATTACTGCTGATTACTCTGCTCTGGCTTGGCTTCCTTCTCTGCTTGTTCTGCAGGCTTGGCCTTTTCTGAGAACTGCCATCATTCTACACAGCAGCACAGCAAAAAGAAGTTGCTTGAAAGTGTTTTCTTTTGTGGGGAAAAAGGATGCTGTACACGTGTTGCTCACAGTATGTGATACTCCAGAGGCACCTCTGGGGTTGGCCTCAAAAGTGTAGGAAAGGTCTGTACTTAAAAGCATGCAAATTTGCATCAAAATCTATGTTGCTATGAGTGGTGACAACCACTGCAACAAAACCCAGCATGGGGGGCTCTTGCTTATTTTATTCTTGGTCACATACTAAACCCCCTCTGAGCTCCAAGTAGTTTGTTTTAGTTTTAATCTGACATAACTAATATTCATGCTTGGTCCAATGTCTTATCCAGTCTTACTTATTACAAGCTATATTTTAATAGAAATCGCTTCTCAAACCAATAGCTTAAGGGAAGAGAAAAGTGCTCTCTCCTCTACAGCCTGTCCAGGGACAAGGGAGCAGGTGCCCATCACCCATGGCCACGCAGCAACTGCAAGTGAGGAGCCATCGGATGGGGACAAATTGTGGCTAATGTCGAAAAAACACTGTCTCTTTCCAACCACCATAATTTCATATAAGATGGCTCACCATAGGCTGGCAATCTTCTTAGGTGTATCTTTTTTTTGTTCCTGTTTGTGTTAAAAATGAGAGCAGAAGCAGTAGAGTGCTCCAAGCATAAGCAAATGCTGTGGGAATAGAAGTGTCAATAATAGTACTTAGCCTTTATGGATAGGCTTTTCATTTGCAGGTTTCAAAATCTTCCACAAAAGGACGTTACTGTCACTCTCTGTGTTCTCCTGAAAGGAGAAGGGACATGACCAAGTTCATGAGCATATCCCATCAGCCTCCCACAGCTGTCAGCTCTCATGCTGCCCTCCCCACCACTCGTCCTGGTGTGCTTGACCTCTACTGGGTTCCCTTTCATCACCTTCCTCCCCCAGGTACCCACCAGAAAGGGACCAGCCCTACCTAAGTGGATGGGAGCAAACTTTGTGTGGGGGCTGCTGCCAGGGATCCCATGCTGGATGGTGCAGGTAAAGGGCTCTCTCCAGGCAAAGGCATCATTCCAGCTTCTCAAGGTGGGCTGCCTGAAAAGCTGCTTCTTTCTCTCCTGCTGGTAAAAAAAGGGAAATAGTCGATTAGTGCAGTGTTGATAAAACACATCTCCAGGTTTGTTTCCCTTTTCTTATAAGTGCATAATATACATACACTAAAGTAAGACATAGGGGAAACCCAGTTGCTTTTTCCTATATGGGGAGCAAGGAATACTCTCAGAGCCCTCTTGCCCTTATCCTTTCAGCAACTACATAAACTTGTGGGGTGTTGAAGCATTGCCAGGAAAGGGGCAGTTGTATTGCAGTGAGTTTTGTACTGCCTGCAGGTCTTTCACACAGGCAGATTCCTTAAAGGTGTTTCAAGGCAGTGAAAGGCTGGAGAGCTGATGCTTAAAAACATTTTAAAGTGAGCTGTGCTACTGAATAAGCAAAGAGCAGTAGGGAGCCCCTGGCAGCTGCAGCAGAATCTGGGCCTGTCCTTTATAGGACAAAAATGCATCTTCTGTGTTTTGTCCTTGTGAGCTGTGAATGCTGAACAGCGCCAGCACTTCCATGGAGATGGAGGCATTGCATATTGTGGAGGAAAGGATGTGAATTTAAAACAGAAATATGATAGATCTCCAAATGCTGCTCAGAAGGCAAGGCACTGTTATGCTAAAAAGTATGTTTTCCAGCCCTCTGCCATGGGCACTGAGGGCTGACACTGTTAACTTTTTCAGCTCCAAACCCAATAGGCACCAGGATAGTGAACAGTCTGTCGCAGTTTAAAATCTATTTAAGATAGCAAGGTACTTGTCTGCTTGATCACTCAGCCCCAATTTTTCCATGATACATCATTTCATTGCAAAAGTGGCAGAAAGTGCTCCCCCTGCAAGGTATTGGGAAACTTCAGTACTCCGAGGGAATGAGAGTGTAGGCTCAGCATCCTGAAGGATAAAACCACCAGATTTTGGATTTGCAGAAGAATTTAATATGAGGAGTTAACAAAAAAAAATACATATAGTCAAAATTCCATTAACTTCCAGAAAATGCAAGGGAAACATTATTCCAGCCAAACAAGTATTAGGGGGCCAATATTTTCTCCATTTACATCTTCTTGTGACTTGACACTTAAACTATGCTTGAAACCAGGCGAAAGCAGAGAAAGAAGGTGACTTGGAAAGTGGTTTCACTTACTTCTAGCTGAAAAAGCTCTCTCCTCACATAAAGGTCCTTTAAGCTTTCTTAGGAGTGGGCAACCTCAGAAACATGAAAAACAAGCTGTATTGTGAACCTGCAGAAAAAATCTTGGTGTACCACTGTGGAGGTGCAGGCAGCCTTGCAAAAGCCCTCATGTGAGTGGGAGTGGAGCAGTCAGCCAGGACAGCACATGGGAGAGACACATGGAGGCAGTGAAGGTGGCCAGCCCTACAGAAATAAGACAGAATGGTACCTGCAAGAAACCAGAGGGGAGCAGATGTGTTTGCTCACCCTGTCACAAGGAATTTAGCATTGTGGGAGGCAGGGACAATCTCTGCTTCCTGCCCAGGAAAAGCAGGGTCTCTGCTTTCCCAGAGGTCTGGCTGGGGAAAGAACCTTTTGCTGCCAGTGTCCTCCAGACCACAGCTCTCCTTGTCACACAGGACAGGGTCCTCGATTGCAGGGGTCCCCCAAGGAACAGGCACTGCCATGAGCAGCAGCACCAGGAAAGTCTTTAATTTATTTGCAAAGAGCTGAATGCCTTGTGAATGTCATTACAAAATTACTCTCTTTTATTTAGGACCAGAGATGGAGGGACTGGTATGGGGAGTTGGCAACATAACCCCCGTGCTGCATTTCTGTCTAGGATAAGTAAAGAAACTCTAGCCAGCAATCTTCAGGGCTCAGCATCCTTTCATCCTCTTAGAGAGGTATGCCTGAAGCACTAGCAGCCTCTCCTGACCCTCAGGTCACTGCAGCTTTCCCAAGCCACTCCCTCCTGCTCCTCAGGATGCTCAGATGCACGTGTCTGTTCCCATTTCCCCTGTCTGGCTGCAGATGGAAAATGTCACGCCATTAATTGCATGGGGGCAGGTCAAATGCTTGTTTTTCATTGCTCTTCAGATGCTACAGAAAAAGAAGCATTTTACATATTCTTGATTAGACAAATGGCCCACTGAAGGCAATATTCATTAAAATTCCATATACATAAGAATCATTAAAACACAAAGCTGGCTTGTCCACACACACAGATTTTCTAGTGCTAAATCATGGAATTTTAACACTCAATGATGCTAGAAAAAAGTTAGTACAGCAACAAACCATCAAAAAACTACCACAGGCCTGAAATTCACAGTAAAACTATAGCTTGTTTGCTGGGTTAAGGCTTTTTTGTGGGGTTTTTTTCACTCTGCCCATGATGTCTGGAAACCACAGACTGAAAATTTCTTATTATTGTTGTAAATAAACACACTGTGTGGGAGGGAGAAAGCAGAAAACACCAGGCTGCCATTCGGCATGAGACTTTTGGGAGAACAGGGATACACCTGGGACAAGGCTGGGGGGACCTCCCTGGTCAAGCAGTCAGCCTTGTCCATTTCAGCAGGCACATAATATGACCTTCATAAACTGACCAAGATCCACCTTAAACTTATTAAGGTAAGTACATTTCCTCCACTAGGACACTATGGTTCTTATTCCTATTCTTCTAATAGACTGGGACACTTCTGGTGATTCCCAGCTTATGTTTATTCAAGACTAGTTTATAACCCACATCTAAGCTGCCTTTAAGATCAAATATCCCTGAGGACCATTCCCTGAATATTGAATATATTCTCTCTCTTTCCATGTTTTACCAGGCTAAACACAGATCCTTTGCTGCCTTCTTGAATGGCAGCTTTTCCTTTCCACAGACGGCCATAATAATGGCTGGGTATCTCTGTGCAGGTATCTCTGCTGGACACTGGTTATCAGACCTACTTGTTTGCTCTCCAGAGGATGGGGATGGATTTGAAGGTGAACTAGAAGGTCAATGTTGTCAATGAAAAAGTAGCCTTATGGCTTGAGGGTCTCTGATGCTTGAGGAAAACAATTATTTACTATCCAACTATTCTGGCAAAAGAGTTAATTTCCCTGGTGACATTCCCAACCACAGCCAAGGGAATGCTTTAAAAAGACATCCACCTTTGTGACTGTGGGGTGGGATGGGCTGAAAGCACAACTCTACCACCACTCCTTGCTGTGAGCTCTCGCATTTCATGCCTCCCAGGCTGCTAACTAGCCTGGCCTTCACATGGATGCATCCTTATACTCCATCTTAGAGAAATTTCGATGTGACAAAAGAATTCAACATAAGGCAAGTTTCAGAGCAAGTGACAGGGGTACTAAAATCTAAGCAGAGCAGCAACATATAAGGTTAGCATGATCAAAATGAAATTATCTTCTCCTTATTGTTCTTTATAGACTGCATATTGACCATGAAAGTGAACTGCTTTCTGTAGCATGTTCAATTGACTTTGGGAAACTTCCTTAAATCAAATTGGAAATGTTTTGAGATTTCTCGAGAGAATAAATGAGAAATAAATAGCAAAGCAGCATTTCGCTGAGGTGTCTAGTCACCAGTCATCATTAGATCTGACAGACAGAACAAGATGTTTGGAAAACATTGAATACGGTCTGTTATCTAGCTATGCATCAAGGCTTTTATCTGACATATCTATGGTATTCTTTATATAAAAAGAACTCTGCTGCATTTGCAACAAAAATATCTGTTTATCCTAAGGACCTTGTTGTCTACAGTATGTTGTTTCTATACAATTTATTTCATGGAAACATAGTTCTCTGTTTTAATATTGCTGAGAAAAATTAGGAATGTTGCTGTTTATCTGGTGAAGGGCAGACAAAAATCTGCTCTTATTTATGCTTGAATAAATCTAAAACAAGTGTTGACTTAAGCTGCTAATCTTGATACCCACTGCTGTACCAGAGGAGAAACTCATCCACTGAATGCTCATTTTTTTCAATAATGGCTGTCCCTGCATGGCTGAGCCCAGGGATCTGATGGATAATGTACAAAGATTTTGAAAAAGTCATTTTCCTCCACCCTAGATCTTCAGCCTTCCTCTGACCCCGACTCCAGCCTTTCTGTGCTGTGTTAGAGACTCAGAAACTTCAGAAACCTTTTCCCTGCATAGGGGCTTACAGGCCATGACCAAGGCACTTAAGCTCTTCTGGATAAATTGTATTGAGCTCTTGGCATGCTCTAAGTTTTTCCAGACTTCAAATCATTCTTGAAGTATTTCGGTGTATCCTCCTCAATTTATCAGCATATTTTTTAAACTGTGGATCCAAGAAGTGTCTAGTTTGTTCCAGTAAAGCTCTTGTTTATGCCTCACACAGTGATAACTTCCCTTCCCACTTATCAGTATTTCCTTCCCATGCAGCCATGGATTACTTTAGCACTTTAACCACTTGGCTGGTCTGAGAGCCCATCAGCAGCCAGCTATCCACCACGAAACCATTTCTTGGCCACTGCTTGCTGAAATACAGCACTAAGTCCTGTCACTGGTACCTGCATAAAAATATTCCAGCCCTGCAGTTCCACGTCCAGCAATCCAGCCCAGCGTTAAAACGTGCGTTACCCAAGGGAGCCCAAGCTGCTGGGCCAGTGGATAGCTCTGCAGGGCTGCCCTTTATCTCTCTCCCCACACCAACTTTTGCAGCCAAGCCCACCGGGGTGTATTTGCACCCTGGCTGTGGAGAATGTTGATGAGAGCAGGACCATGAGCCGGCACTTTGTGATCTGCACTGCGAGTCTGGTTTCTTAGAAATAATTACTTTCTGAGATCTGTCCATCAGCTGATTTCTGAGCCTTTTGATAGGGATTTATAATGCTCTGTGTACAGAAATGCTGGGGATTTTTCAGCAGAAAGTTATCCATTATCAAATGAAATGCCTTACAGTGTCAAGCTTGGCAATGCCATTGCTTTTATCAGTCAAACTGCATCTCAAAGAAAAAGCAATCTCAAGTTCAACAGAAATACTGCTCTGTGCTCATTTGCCTATACATACAAAAAAGCAATCAATCTGCAAAACCTTGGCAAATAAGAAAATATATTCAGTTACTTAAATTTTGAAAGAAAAATCCTTTGTTCATTCAGTTTTCAATGTACCTGAAAACAGAGGGTTTTTTTTCTCCTTCCTGGTATTCAGAAACTCCTATAAAGTCTGAGACAGCCAATTTCACTCTCAAGCCATTTAAAGCAGATGGATTGTAGCCATGCACAAAACTCTCTAATGAATAAGTAAAACTACAGTTACTTATTATATTATATAATAGCCATTTGTAAAGAACTGATCATTGAAGCAGCTGAAGTTTTCAGCTTCTCGCTGCCTTGCTTTATTTAATTGCCTTTGTCTGCTTGGGTTTTGTTGGGCATTTACTGCCATCCAGTGCTTCTCTGAGATATGACTCCACCATCGACTATTAAGAGCTAACACAAAGCAAGAATATTCGGCTCTTAACGAACTGGCTGACCTCATTTGGAGAAGTGCTACAGGTATTTTACAGCAATAAGCCATCTCTGTGCTGCAGCAGTGCTGGAAATGCTGCGACACCTGACTGTGCTGGCAGCTCCATCCTGGGGGGACTCGGCTGTCAAACCCTGCAGTCAGCCCTGTCTGCCCAGCATTCCAGGGGCCTGATTTGAGCTGCTCTTTCACAGGTGTCAAAGAGAAAATGTGTCATGATAAGAAATTAAGAAACAGTTTGCTTTGGTTTTAAGGTATTCATCTTCTGGGATTATTTTATTTTAAATTCACCGCATACAATTTGCTTTTGTTTTTTGTAGCCTGCAAGTATTCAGTGTTCACTGCTTCTGCTTGCCTGAAAGATAAAGCTCCATGCTTGAAAGGCATTCATCTTCATGGGATTTTTTTATTATTTTGGGAATTTTTCTTATTTGTTGGACCAAACCCACACTTCATAAGACTTGCTCATGTTTATGCAATGTGTAAGAAGGTTAAAATAGTAAAGATTTTAATTATAAAATATCCATTTTTTTCATATTTTAATGAAATGTTGAGTGACATTCATAATGAACATTCAATGTAGCAAAAAACCCAATGGTACTCCAATGTTATACTCCTTTTAATAAGACAGAATGTCTTAATTCTGCAAGGAATAAACTGTGTCAGGTTTTGGAAAGGCCAAAACTGTTACTTCCGATTTCACGGGGAGAAAGAGAGAAGGCAGACCAAGTGAAAAAAGAAGGTTAGGGTAGTGAGCCAGGGAGTCAGGCTCAACCTTGATCCTGGCCAAGTTATTCAGAACATATTTTGGAAGCCCTGCACACACTCCTTGTTTTGGTTGGGTATGAGAAACCTAAATAGCTTTATGTATGTTGTGTAGCCATCATATTTGTACCAGCTAGTGGCAGATTCCTTGCTGCAATAAGATAATGCATTGTGGTAAAAATGTACTTAGGATGAAATGTGTGGGTTTTTATTTAAACTGGTTTCTATTTTGCTTTGTACAGTGATTTAAGGAAGTCAGAATTCGTAGTGTACAGCACTTTACCACTGTTTTTATTGTGAGAGATCAAACACTGGAAAGGTTGCCCTGAGAGGTTGTAGGGTGGCCCCCCTTGGCTGACAGGACATGGTCCTGAATACCCTGCTGTGACTGACCTGTTCTGAGCAGGGGATGGACTAGACAGTCCTCTGAGATGCTTCCAGTTTCAGCAATTTGGTTTTGTGTGGAACAATACAAAGTTTTATCCTGAAACAAATTGTTAGATAGACACAGGAAAAAGTTGTACACCAACAATAAAATTATAGCCAAACATTTTAATATGGTCGTGAGCTAACCACCTTTCATTTTCCATTAAGATAATGAATCTCTAATGACACAGAAACTCGTAATAGCATTCATAAATGTCACATAATAGATTTTCCTACATATAAAAATGTTCAAGCACATGCTTAGGTATCGGAATAAGCCTGCTGTGATCAATACTTAGATTTAGATTAAGCATGTGTTAGATGAACACATAAACTTTACCTCTTTTAACACATTCATTGCTCTTGTATCTGTATTCCAGACCACAGAGCTGGGTAGTAAAGGGCAAAAAGAAAGTGATATATACTAGAATTTGGTGTGTGTCCAGGTGAGATAGAAGTGAACTGGGAAAATGAGAGCCCAAAAAAGGGAAAAGCTGACGCAGAAAACACTTTCTGATACAACCATAAATTTTCCATAAATGTAAAACTTCTAGCGCATGCAGCTGAGCTGTTCCACATATCCCAGTGGAGTTTGGCCTCAGAATGGAAACATAGGGGATTTTTTTCTTGTGCAGCTGCGTTTAACCAGGAAAGTTGGCTTATGTGAAGCCTCTCAGCTATCCTGATCCAGTTTTCCTGATCATCTTTCCTTGCCCAGCACAGCATCCCAGTGGTCACCCCATCCCAGGAGCAGGGTCCCAACAGGCACAGCACCAAACCCTTCATCTCCCCTTACCATAAATCCCCCCGCTTTTCTCCTTGAGTAGAAAAAAAAAGCTCAGGTGCACATTAGGAAAAGAGGTGGTAGTTTTAAACTAAAGGAGGATAGATTTAAACTATATACAATGAAGAAATGTTTTATGATGAGTGGTGAAACACTGCTACAGGTTACCCAGAGGGGTGGTGAATGCCCCATCCCTGGAGATTTTCTAGGTCATGTTGGATGGGGCTCTGAGCAACTTGATCTAGTTGAAGGTGTTGGACTAGATGGACTTTAAAGATCCCTTCCAGCCCAAATTATTCCATGAATCTGTGATTCTCTGGTGGGAACACTCACATCACCACACACACCTGAGCAGAGGTGCAAACTGCCCCAGAACGCTCTTTCCTGAGCTGCTGTCCCACTGCAGCAAGAGGCTACAAGGAACTGCTGAATGCAATGTTTAAGTATTAGATTTTGTGATGCAGTGTTATATTTTATTTTAAGATAAAAGTAACTAAAAATCTTTGCCTCAATTTATCTCCATGAATTAGAGAATTTCAACTAACTTTGCAAAAATTATATTCGTCTTTATCATTGTTATTAATTCTGCATTTCTTACATAGCTGTGATTCAGAGAGGTTTGATTGGACTCACTTGGCTTTATAATAGATTCAAAATCCAGACAGTTTTACACTCTTCAGATGCCTCAAACAATGATGGCACAGAAGTCCTGATCCATTCTAATAACAAAACTAAACATGTCCCAAAGACTTCCACCCTCATCTAAAGCCAAACACCAAAAACCATAAAAAATTCGGCCAGGATTTTGCTAAAAATCTGTATAGGAGACTTGAACCCTGGGGAAGCACATGGTGTTTTTTTATCTTCAGTGGGAAACAAAAGAATTTGTTATTGATTTTTTTATTAAATTACCTCTTTATGCCTCTTTATGCCTCTTTATGCCTTAAAAAAATCTCAGACACCAAGAAATTGCTTGAGTTTTGTGATTCACAAGTATGGGAGGGAGCTTGTTTGTCAGTCTCACTTTTTTAAAGGAAAGTTAGAGTCTGATGCTATGACTGTATCCACCAACAGCTTTGCCACTCACATGAGCCCACATATATAAAAATGATGCTCTTAATTTTAGCCTGGCCCCAGCTTGTCCAAAATGGGAGCACTGAGATCCAAATGAGCTTTGATATTGCTGTACTCATGGCTCTAAATAAAAAACTGATAATTTTAAAGTTTATTTTAAGATCTTTATTTATTTTTAAATATTTATTTTAAAATCTGTAACACACTGAATGTGAAATCATAACAGACCACAAGAAAATAGGTTTGCTTTTGAAGTGTCAAAGGAATGGGTTTGTTTTCTCCAACAAGTGTCTTAGAATTGGGAAAAGTGATCACTTTGCCCTTCTGGTCAGTGATAATTTTACAAGATCATTTCATATGCCACTTCTTCAAAGTTTCATCTAACTAGGTGCCTGCATTTTCAGTGTCTCCGCTCCCTATTTCACCATGCCTTAGTCTTTTATTCATACTCTGAGGTTTGTCACAGTGTGTAACCTACCTGTTTTTATGCTTTACCACCTTCTTGGCCTTCTAAATCTGCTGTCATGAAAGTATTTAAAAGCTACAATGCATCCCATCAACACCCTTTCTGTACTACATCAGACTCAGTTTCTTCAGGAGCTCCTCATGTCACCCAGATTTTAAATTCTCTTTGGTTTATGCTTTCCTCATGCTTTTAGAAACTCTGTGATCATGTTAATGCCTCTTCCCACATTTTTAATTTCATTTCTGGATCTGAAATGAGCATAAATATGTGATGGATGCTCCAGACCTGGGCACTAAAAGAAGTGAAGGAATGGAAAAGAGAACTTGCTTTGAGTTTAGCCATAAAGAACATTTGCTTGTTTCCTGTGTGATTGCACCCAGAAATCTCTTTAGTCATTTCATGGTGCCTGATTTGGCAGAAATCCCACCAAACCTAAGATATCAGCTGGGCCCTGTCTAATGTGAGAGCAATCTGGGAGTCAACACACTTCTGAAGGTAACAAAGCACAGGTAAATTCATCACACAGAAATGTGGTGGGTTGTTTGAGTCTCATTTTTCAAGATGTGAATTTGGTGCCATTACCAAAAAAGTTTGCAATGCTCCAACAGGTGCTTTCTATCAAAAGAAGGTTTTGATTCAGCATTGCTGTGGGTAGATGATGGATGTAGTTACATCAAAGAGAGGATCCTTAGACTCCCTGACCTTCATGTGTTCCCAGGAGGCTGATGAGAATCCATAAGAAGCTGGGTTGAGAGAAAGCAAAGTAGGTTGTTGTCTAATTGGCATTTCTTCCCCAGGATTTTTGTCTATGAGTTAGCTAAGCCTAAAGATTAATGCTACAGGGGAAAATGGGCGTGAAGGGAATCTAAACTCAAAGGACTGCACCTTCAGGAACAGGTATGTGCTGTAGATTGCAGCTTGAAACAAAAACATCTAGATCTTTTCAAATTAAAAGGTGTTTTTTGAACAATTTGTTCAGATTTTTATGTGTGCTCACATGAATATTCCAACTTGCATCAGGCCAAACAACAAATCTTGAAGAACTCATTTCCCTCATGGGATATAAAACGTAATATGTACTTGGCAGTAGAAAATAAACAATCTGGAGTAGCTTAGAGGCTTAACTAAAAACCAGCTATACCTGTGGTAAAAACTGGCAAACATCGACTTTTCAATGGCTTCTGTGAGCAATTCAAGGAAAAAAAAACAACCAAAACTCAAACTTACTTGCCTTGACAGTGTAAAGAGAAAAGCAATTCAGAAGAGCAGCTGGGCTTTGGGAATACAACCTTCGCTGGTGCAACCTTTGTAGATAAACACAACTTAGGCACTTAAGTGATGCACAGGATAGAAAAAGTTACCTTAACAAGATGTATTTTATAGAGCTGTGTGTTTTTACTGCCAACTTGCAACTAAGAACTCATGAAAAAGAGAAACAGAAGTGCTTCTGCAATGGAGGAAACAAAATGTATTGGCACCACTGGTTGAACAGCCAAGGGATCTGAGACAGTTCCTCAGCACTTGCTGTGCAGACTTGGAGCTGCAGGGATGCAGCTGAACACCTCGTGGGAAATGCAGCAAAGCTCAGCAGAGATCATGGGGGCAGGATTTAAAAGAAATTACACTAAAACCTGCAGAGTTTAAGTTTCTTTTAAAAGAACTTTTACTGTGAAACTTCCAAGAAACCCTCACTTGCTCTGAGCCTGGGCCTCAAGTGAGATGAAAGCCTTGCAGAGCTCAATGGTATTCAGGTGTCCTCAATACACATTCCAATAAGAAGCAATTAATAGCCTCCAACAGGACAGCAGATGAACTGGAAACAGTTTCTGTGAAACTCCCATCCTTGCTGCTGCTCTAAAACACACTCTAAGGCTCATTCCATTTGTGTGAATGGTTTCTAAATAGCCCACTTATTTAAAACTCCATTTTTTCTGTGCTGAATCTCCCTCCTAGAAGGAGAGCCAGAGTGACATTTTTAGTAGCACTGCAGCCTTAGACCCCCTGCAAGCACAAAGCTCCTTCCTGCTGCATTCTGGCTTGCCATGAACTTCATTCCACACTGATGCATTACTAGGGAGAAGATGCAACAGCAAATCCTTTCAGCCTTGTTCATCTCTTAGTCAAATAAACGGGGAGGAAAGCTGGTTAATTTCGTAACAGGAAGTCCCTCATTAAAACATCACAGGCAATAAATAACCACTCAGTGGGTTTTTGTTTGTTCTCTTCATTAGTCTATGACTCTGACAGAAGATATTTCATCTGGTGTTATGTTTAAATGATGAAAAAGATATCTATACATACATTCATTTATACAGAAGTCATATGGGGGAAACCTAAGATGTTTGCAAAGAACAGTCATAATGGAAAATAAAGCACACACAATTTATAACTGGCTTTAATCCTTTTTCTTCTTTCTTTTGGACAAGCTCATTATAGAAGGAGAAACTGAATTTCTGCAGTAGCTACCTTTGTTCACAGGCCTCTGATGAGCAATCAGCATTGTGCACTGAAGCATGAACCCTATATATGTACAGAAATTCACAGTTCAACAAATTCCCCAGATCAACGTGGAGATGGAATAACAACAGAATTCGATGTGTTATTAGAGATAGTGACCCAACACCTTCATTTTTTGCCTTTCATTCACCTTTCCATTTGCCTGCATCCAAAATGACAAGCTGAGTCTGCCTTCACTCAGTCCCTTCTGTGATGAAATGTTTGATGAAATTTCTGCAGGCCAAAAATATTATGGTTTTCTTTTTAATTTTGATGTTGTTTTTCTTGCACTGCTATTCACACAGAAGCCACATATGGACGGAGGAGATAAAGGAAAATGTCACATTGTGCAGGCTTTGAATTAGAACAAAGTTCTTGCATCACAGTTTTTTTTTCATGGAGCAAAACACTTAAAAGATCCTGCATTTCTTCCACTTTTCTAAGAAGGATTACTCAGTGAGTTCATCTTTGCCAGTGAAAGCAGAAACAATTTGGGAGTGGAACAGGTTCAAAAATTTTAGTATCTCTTAGTGTCTACAAAGTAGATTTCTTATCTAAATATACCCCCTGGTTATGGCAATTTCCAAATGGCAGCTCCAGATCCTCTGTGGTGCCTGAGCCACAGCAATGGGCATCTCTATGACACCAGCAAATGGGAGCCAAAACACTGATGTCTCTTGCTCATCAGGGTCAGCACCAGCCTGCTGGGCTGGTATTAAATTATAAGGATGTATTAGGTTCAGCATTTTAGTGTACTTTGGCTTACCTGCTTCAAACCAGCCAAACCAGATGTTATATATAAAAATGCATATATATGTGTGTATATGTATAAAATAAGGGAAGGGTGGTGATCTCAATTTTGGATGTACTAAAATTTTGGATTTACTTCAAACATGTCTCCTACAGAAGGTGGACCAAGGAGCAAGTGTTGCTTTAGCAAGGCACAGCTGGGCCATGATGACAGCAGAGAGTTTTTCAGGAACATGCTGCCCAACTCGCAGCTTTTCAGAGCCTGTTTTCTGGGAGGGACTTCTCACTACATCACATGCTGGCGTAGGCTATCAGCACTGTATGTGCATCAACAAGTAACACATTTACCCCTAGGTAAAGGGAAGAAGGTCAGACAAAAATATCATAAAATCAATACCTCGCTTTTTCTAAATTTTTTTTTTTTTAACAACTCATTGCAGGAGGAATCAGTGACAGACAGACTCTAGAGCCAGGTGCTGAGACAAGAGTATTTCCAATTGTGCCTGTTGTGCCTCCTGCCGTGGAGAGGCTGCTGTAAGCACCAGCCTCTTGCCTCTGAAATTACAGTTCCATCACTTGTTGGGTAACTCAGGATATAACAAGTTCCACATTTTCAGAAGTGAAAAAGAATTCGGCCTTGAACAGCAGGCGATATTTTTGTACTTCAGCTCAAATTTTTTTACTTAACAGGGAAAGGAGAGGCTTTTAATTTTCTGGGAACCTTATAAAAATAGTCACAGTAACTTTACTTTGATAACTCCTGTCTGTCATATCTGAGACTTCAGACTCCTCTTGCCTCATAAAAGTCTTAAACCAAAGCAGCATCAGCGACACCAGCAGCATAGAGTCTGCCACTTCAGCTATTTTATTATTTTATCTTAGCTCTTCCACTCCTCCCACCAGCCAGTCAATATTTTTAAGATTTTCAGTCACTAAAATATCTTTTAGAGCATGTTTTATTTAACAAGAGATTTTGGAGTCATATCCTTGATGCATAACCTTGGCGAGGACATATATTTAATGGACTCCATTTGCAGGGGCGTGGCAGTGCAGGATGCCTCCATCCCTGGACCAGACCTCACTGCTGGCCAGGGAGTGATGTCTGTCACCTGCCTGTGTCAACTGTGCCTCTTTGGTATGGCATTCAGTGTCCTTTGTCTTCACACATGACCTGTCAGCTGGGTGGGAGCATCCTTCCTAGTGTGGGAGGGCATCACAACTCCTACTAGACCAAACACCAAAACTGCCCTCAAATACCCTTCAGTGAATCATCATTTGAAACAGTCTCCAAAAGTGCAGATGTGCCTGGGCAGCCTCCTCAGTGCTGCTTGGGGGTCCCTCTCCTGCTTCTGCCCCAGCCCCTGCACTGTGGGCCATGCTCCACCTCGCCTCCATAGCCCCTGGCCAGTGAGGCTCACCTGGCACTTCCCAAACCAGCATGTGTGATGCCTTTCATTCATTCCAAGTCCTCCAGCTAAAGCATTGTCCTGACAGCTAGAGAGGTGTCCTGTGGTGGGTGCTGGGGTTTTCTCCCTGTCTGCTCCCCTCCAGAGCACACACTGCAGCTGAGGTGTCCCTGAGCCCTCTGCAGACCTGCCAGTTAACTTCCCATTCCCATTCAAAGTTCCTGGCACACCAGCATGGCATCACTGCTGCACTTCTTCAGCTGAACCAAGGGTGGTGGCTCATGGCATCACACCATCCAGCTGACTGCCTCTGAGGACTTGAGGGACCAAAAAGTTTGGGGACTGAGTGAACATCACGTTTCCCTTCCCTGGTACAGCCTCAGCAGGACCAGATTCCTCACAGAGCACAAGCCTGATGTGGCACCAGTGGTGGAGGATGCCCCTGAAGGCATTTAAATTACACTACAGTGAATCACAAAGGCCCCATAGCTTTATCATCTCAGAGCTCTGAGCTGATGTTTTTGATAGCAGCTTGCATCAGATCTGTTTGCCATTAAATAGTTAGCAGTCCATAAAAATTGAAAATAAATCAGGCTACTATTCCCCAGCCCTTGGTCATTTCTTAATCTCATGGAACACACAAAAATAGCTATGCTAATGACATTGTTATGAATTTGGTTTTCTTGCTCATCATTACAATTTTAAAGTGGCTTAAATGGACTAGTAATCACCATAGCAACAAAGCAGCACTCAGGGGGACTACTACCAAGAGAATTTGATGTCTTAAAAGGAAATGTGTTCTTTTACATCTTTTCAATGAAATCTGGATTTTTTTTTACTTGGAACCAGATAGCAGACCTGAAACAACCAGGAAAAAAATATGCACATTCTCATAATAGCACTGAATATCCCCAAATCTACACTTCTTATTTATTGATGCAAAGTTTAGGGGGCATGAATAAGGAAGCAAGCAGGAATTAGTCCACCAGGAAGGATTTGAGTATGGGTTGGGGTAAAAAATGCATTCCAGTTGTAAAAAAACAGTGTTGTACCTGGGAAAGCAAATAACTGAGGTCTGCAAGAAGACCACGGTGCCTTACTGTGCCTCAGCCTTCAGGGATTTTTTTATAATAAGCTTTCCTTCTTCTACCTCCTCCTTCCATTGCTAAACATTGAAGGACTCTTAAAATTACTTGTCATAGTATACAGCACAGTCTAACATGGTTATTTTAGTTGTTCCTTAGGTACCGGCAGCCACAGCTAATTATATTAGAGATAAGATCTACATTTTTTTAAAAATGTTTGCTACTGCCTGGCTAAAAATGTTTAGATCAATAATGACATTGTCTGTTGCCTCTTTCTTACCTTTGCCTGTTTTCTGGAAGACTTGATGCGTCCCAGGAAAAAGCAAATTGAGTCAGAGATATAACAAAATTGTTACTGTTTTTTTGTAATATTGCATCAGATCTGCATATATGTCTGACAAACCCTCTCAATAAAAACCCCTTCTGTGAAAATCAACCCACCTGCAGCTGAGGCTGGAGTGCTGGGATGTTGCATGAACCCTTCACCAGCACATGGCAGCAGGACTGGGAAGCAGGAGGGAAGCCAGAGGCTTGGTCAGATATCTACCCTTGGTTTCTGCTTGGTCAGATATTTACCCTTACTTACCTTATTTTGCTCTTCCTCCCCAAATGCTTGACATCAGTAAATAGGCAACATAGACAGCAGGTACAGGCAATACACCTGCCCATATGCAGGCTCATTTAGCAGCCTTAGGCAACAGGGTTTTGCAGTGCACAGCTCCTTCCAGCCCTATAAAACACAGTGTTTTCTGCTCAGGAGGGGCTGTGCCCTTGCTGTGCCACAGTGCCACACAGCCCAGGGGCCATGTCCTGACAGCCAGAGCACAAGGCAACCCCGGAGGGGTTCAGAGCCCAGGATGGAGCTGTGGGTGGGAGTGGCTGGGGAAGCAGTCGGTAGCTACCTACCCCCAGCCATGCTGGCCAGCCCCTAGGCTGATCAAGGTACCTATTAAAGACAACAGCTACTGCACTCTTGAGGGCAAGACCTTTTCCAAGCTATTTTCCACCCATTTTCCTTGTTGGAGCCTATGGAACCAGCACACATCCTGCTGGAGCTAAGGCCTCTCCATCCCTCCCCTGCCTACATCTGCCAGACTGCTGTGTTGGGGGGTGTGGGACAGCAGTTTACTTCAGCCTTTAGCCTCCACCTTGGTACAAAAGCATTCCAGTATTATAGAGCACTTGGATTAACAACATTGCTTCTCTTCTTGGAATGGGCAGAATTTTCTTCTTATAAAGGACTTAGGTGCATGCCAAAAGCTTGCACCTCAATGCCACTGCAATCACTAGGCACAGGGACCTTTTCCAAGACCTGCACACTGATCTGTAGCCAGATGCTATTTTCACCTCGTTGCTGATAAGCAAGTAGAAACTGCCAATGAGATCTAAAGCAGCACACGTACTCCAAGTTCCTTCCCTTCATTTTTAAATACTAGCAGATGGAACCACCCCGGGGCTCAGGGAGGATGCAGGTTGTCTTCAACTATAAGCTGAATGCAGCAGGACCCACCAGGAGACAGCTCACAGGAAAATACATTGTAAAAACCCACCCCAGAGGTCTCAGTGGTGCCCAGGTGAGCAATATTGAGGGTGATGGAGACCTCCAGCTTCAGCACAGTGCAATCCTTGTACCCCATGGGGATGAGCAGCTCTTCCCCATTCTGTGCCCAGAGGACATCCCCCCCACAGCTCAGCAGGCTCCTGCATGTTAACCACCACAGCAGACAATAGTGCCTCTGCTTATTAAAAACATAAAATTAGACCACAATGTTGCTTTTCCAAAAGAGAGCATCAAAACCAACATCTGATAAATGCACTTCATTTCTCACAGGGGCTTCCCTTTAAATTGGTTAGAAACCTCACGCAGCAGCTATATTTCAGCAAAAATCTAGCAAAGGGAAAGGGCATTTAAATTACCTCAACCACATCAATAGCAAGAGGAAATAGAGACCAAGGGTCCCCTGAGCCCAGACTGGCTTGGCACAGCACAGTCCCCCTGGCTCTGACAGCCACATTTCTGACCCGCAGGCTTAGGCTCCAAAAGGAGAGCCTGGATAGTTCCTTCACTTCAGGAACTATACAAACCAGTGTGAAACCAGACAGAAAGTTAATCTAATAGAAGAGGATAAGAGACATGGGACAGGTGAGACCTTGCTGGTGATGGTGTCCTCTCTTCACCATGGCTGCTCTCACAATCTTGACACAAGGCACATTGCAAGCAGTACAGTCCCTCTCACACTGGCTGATTAAAACATAATGGGCACCATAAATTGTGGAACAATGGGTGGGAATGCAGGTAACAGCCTAAAAGGAATTCTGTTTTGCTAAGAGAAAAGCTCAGGCTTTGCCTGAAACCTTGTTGGCTGTAAATGCAGGAGACGATAGCAGGACTCCTTTCCACATCTGCCCACCCATCAGTGCCTTGGGGATGACACCAGCCCAACATGCCCCCAGCCAGAGGCACAAAGCTCAGGCATTTCTGTCATTCTCCCAGCTGGGACAGGCTGGAGCATGGGTAGTGATGACCCTCCTGGCCAAGAGAACAAAGCAATGACTTGTACTCAGCTGGAGCTGCAGTGGAACAGTGCCTCGCTCCGACGGCTTGCTGAGCAGGGTGTCTTGGGCTGCAATACAGGATGTGCCCAAAAGTATGTATTCTGTCACCATCTGTTAAAAAACCAGGTGGGGCAGTGCTTTTCATCTTTTCCCCAACCCATCCTTCCTCCAGGAGATATCTTCTGTTAATGGGCCATTGAGTCTCACTGTATGACTGGTAAAATTACATCATCCCACTGGGAGATGTTCCACCCTGGGGGAGGAGCCAAGCGTTCCTACCTGGCTACAATCTGAGGTTTGGAACATCAGAGCAGCCCTTTTCCACCGGATTCCAGAGGAAAACCAGACCCTTCCACATCATCACTGAACCTCTGAAAGAAAACTGCACCCTTCTACAGGATCACTGCTCCAACTGAAGCATTTGTCACTCCAGGAGGACTGCAGCCACCATTTAACGGGACTGCTACCAACACCCTGACTGGCTGATGAGGTGTCAGGTTGTACTCTGACTCTGTCAGTGTTTTGGGTTTGCTATTGTTTTTGTAATACTGTATTTCTGTTTTAAATTTTCCTAGTAAAGAACTATTATTCCAATTCCCATACCTTTGCCTGAGAGCCCCTTGGTTTAAAAATTATAATAATTTGGAGGGAAAGGGTTAAATTTTCCATTTCGAGAGAGGCTCCTGCCTTTCTTAGCAGACACCTTTCTTTCAAACCAAGACATAGGGAGATGGCAGCTGCTCCATTCCACCTCCCCCTGCAGCTGTGTGGGAGCCAGGAGCCCAGGGCAGGCACTTCCAACCAGCTGCTGAGGCCAGCAGAGCAGCACAGGCTGGGCTTGTGGGGGCCATTGTGGTCACTGTGAGGGTCCCTCAGGCCAAAAGGTTTCAGCAGCTCTGTTTGTTTGGACAACTGCAGGGCTGAGTACCCACCAAAGGCACTTTAAAGCACCAATATTTGGATTTAATACCTCTTGGAGACACAGCTTTGCCAGAAATCAGAAGTCTGAGCAAGTCTGTCACCACCTTCCCCTCTGTCACAGTGAGTCTTTTCCTGTCAGGTGCTCAGGTCTTCGTTCATGGACTCATCCATCCCTGAGCAACCCAATGCAATCACCGAAATAACACTCCTGAAAGCAGGGGAAAAGTGTCTCTCATTACGGCTTTCTGACAGTAACAAAAAACCCCAACACAATAATTCCTAAAAACAAAAGCAAAAACTTAGAAGTAACTGAAACCTGGCACCTATATTTTGATAATATATTCCCCATCAAAAATGTTAACAGCAAGGAGGATTAAAATACAGTTATAAAGTATCTGAGCCATAGAATAGCATACATAGTTTACAAAGGACTTAGTGTGATGTGTTTCGATGTGGGACTTACAGATCAGGTTCCAGAGCTGTCACAGGAACCCCTCAGCCTCAGCAGCACTGAGAGACAAGCCAGCCTAACATCCCCAACCCCGCTCTGCTGCTGGGGGGCTCCACAGCTGGGACAGCTCATGCTCTCAAAAAGCAAGGGAACAAAATCATAAAGACAGAGAAAAATACAGCAGATGCTGGGATCTCTGGCACCAGTGCAAGGACACAGACCTGGGGGTGTTTAAGTGCAAGATAGCATTCTTTGCAGGCTGAGGATATGGGGTGTAACAGGAGCAGGACATCCCCCATCTAATGTGAGTTAGTCCTATCTCGATTTTTTTCTGTATACCTGCAAAAAGTTTATGCTCAGGGATTTGCCGACTGGGATCTGGGAAGACTGCGCTTTCTCCCAGCAGCTGTCCCTGCTGCTACAACCCACAGCACACCTTACAACTTAAAGATGAGATTTTTTGCAGAGATACAGAACAGCAGCACATTTTTTTACATGGCTTAACAACCCAATCCTATATCTATCTGCATTTTATACCAGTTCAGCAGTGCTACCACCTGCCAAGGCACACAGTGGCCCTTGGCCCCCGTGGGACCATGATGTGGCTGGAGGCAGCTTTGGGAGCTGAAGTGGGAAAGCTGCAGGAGCACAATGGCTGGGTGGGGCTAAGGGCCTGGAAAAAAGAGGGCTAAGCTTCTCCAACCTTCATGTGAATGTCTCTGCTGTGCACAGAGAGGTTAAGGTTTTGGCCTTATTTGTCAGCTACATGTCCAGGGCACACATACAGAAAGAAGGTAAAACTGAAGAGTAACACAGGCTAAAAATGCAAATTATATAAAAATATTTTAAAATTTAAATGTAGCATAATCCAATATCCTTATTCGTGGTTTTTAGGATAAAAACATGCCATACATCAGATAACGTGCCTTCTGCTTCTTCTGCATGGAGGCAGTGAAACAGCCATTCCCACTTTGCTCCTGCTTCCAAGAGGGATGAGTCTAAAAAAGCACAGCCCCTGAGACAACATGCTCAAACAAAATGCCCATGACATCTCCTGGCTGTGCTTCCTGCCTCCCCTCTAACCATCCCTGCTCTTATTGCAATGGCCCCAAAAATTTGATGAGCAACAAGCACCCCCTCACCTTTTTTTTTTTGCCAGCTCTGGTTGAAGTTTTGAGGGAAGGAGCTGGGCAAAAGCCAGTGCCTGAAAGAAGTGGATTTAGCAGATTAAACATATCTCTGACAACAGCATTCCAACTGTTTAAATATTTGCACAATCAAGTTTTGTGCAGATTGCACACACACACACTTTAGCTCAGTTTCTTTGCACGATTCCTTAATACTATATGCTCAGGATTAGCCCTTAACGTTTAACCAAGTTTATTCAAAAGTTACCTCTGAAATCTGACAGACATTGCAAACCTGAAAAGGGGAACACAGAGGTAATTGTATGTCAAATCCCTTATGGCCACCAAAACCATACCTGGGCTGCAGATCCAGGGTCAGCAAGCCAGCCTGTTAACAGCTTCCCGTGCTTTCTGGAAAAGTGGATAATGCACTGCTCTTCTCACTGCTCCCACAACCTGTGCTGGGCTCCTGCCATTTCAGGAAGGTTTGATGAGCCCCAGCATTGGCATAAGATAGGAAGCAGGAGGCAGGGAGCTCTTAGTTTGGCATGAAACACCTAAAAATATTTGCTTGAGCAGAGACCCGAGCTCCGGTTTTTCAAGGTGTTTACCCAGTTGGACATGGAGCCTGGCACACCTGTAGAAGCAGGTGTTGACAGGCTCCTGTCATCTCCAAGTCAGGAGGTGCACAGTAAGTCTTCACTAAGCTGTCCACATGGTCAGGAATATAAAACAGTAAAGTTACTCAAACAGTAGTAAAGCAAGAAGTTCAAGATGTTTGCTGAGGTTTAGATGATTTTATTTTGTGTTTATACTCCCAAGAAGTCGCCAAATACAACTGGTATTTGCCACAAAGTGACCTTGCATGATGACCATAGTGGTCATATTTGAAAATAGCTGTATTAGAGCAATGCGGTAAATCTACCTTTTTCATATAGACATTCTTTATATACTTTTTGACATATTTAAATTAAGAATCTCAAAATATTTATACAGCTTTGAAGACATCATCTCCCCTTTTTCCAAAAGCTTCCCTGAACCCTGCTCAGCCACAGATGGTGTGAGGAGCACCCACAGTCATCACAAGTCCAGTTTTGGACTGAAAGCTGCCTCTGCCTCATATCCCATCTGTCTCCCCTTCACCATTTCGGTCCTGCATCACATAGGTAAAGTTCAGGGCTTAGCTGTGCTTTGCTTTCCTTGGAAAGTGCCCAGAGCCACTCATCTTGCAGAAGGATTTGAGCACAGACACAGCTGCCACCATGCTGTGAGCTGTGCAGTCAGGGTTGCTTATTTTGATAAGTCATAGGGGTCGACACGCCATGAGAGCAACGTGAAGCTCCCTCTAGGAGCAGGAAAAGGGCTTCCTAAGGCATCTCCCCTGCCAGGTGAGTGCTGGGAGAGTAATGGTGACATCCTGTGTAGCTTTGGAAACTTCCTAGAGTGTGTCCACTAGCCAACACCAATAACACCCTGCAAGCATCAAAAATGCAGGGCATTGCAAGAAAAACACATCTGAAACACAGGAAAGCCTTGCATTATGAGGAGGTTAATTAATGCATTAATGGAGGTTGCTGTTAGCTCACACTCCAGGACCCACCAACAGTTTTTTCCCAAACAACATCTAGCAGATTTAATCCTTTTTTTCCTTTTTCTCATTTTTTTGGTGAAGAGCTTCTTTTGGCCCCAAATACTTCTTGTACAGATCCTATTTCTAAAAATATAAAACTCGCATGATATTTTATGGATTCTTAGGTTTAGAACCAACTCACGACTCTTATTCCTGTTGTGTGGCTGGTTAATATTTGTGACTGGCCAATGACATTTCTGGTCAGGGGCGACATTTTTTCACAAAGCACAACCAACACTGAATACAGTTGCTTCATTTACAAACTTTATGCTAGGAGTCCTTCCCAAATACTTATCTGACATAAACAGTCTTAAGGAGAGGATTTTCAGAAGCTCTTACTGACTCAGCCATGACAGGTTAAAACCTCACGCCCTGTGCTCAAGAGATTGGCATGGAGGTGCTTCAGCAAATAGCTTAGGCTCAAACATGCCTTCCCAAACAACATTTTGCAGCAGGCAGAATCATCTACATTTCCTCCTCTGCAGATACATGTTTTGCTCAACAAAGGCTTACACCAGTAAAAGTGGCTTTGCCAAGAAGAGATTGTTTGCTTTAAAGAGCTCACTCAACAGGTTCAAGAAGCATCTTCTTTCCCAGTCATGTAGATGATCAGGAGCAAAGACTTGACAAATTAGCTGGAGAAAATGGAAGCCACTGAGTAATCCAAACCAGCAGATACAGCAATTTAGCTCCAATTTACACAAAAAGGAAGATGTAACAGGTGAAGGCAGCTTCAGTGAACTTGTGACATGTTCATCAGGACGTGGTCTGTCAGTATCTCTAAATAATCAGGACTGAAATTACAGGGTTATTTTTGTGAAAGGAAGAAAACTGGAACAACACTGAAGAAGAAAAACAAAGGTCAGAGGAACCAGTGGAAAAGTTCTCAAGTCAAAACTGTCTGAGACAGCAAAGAAGAAATTTGGGAAATTTAGGAATGAAAAAAAGAGCAACTTTTATCTATATCTGCAGCTTTAGAGCAACTTTATCAATATTTGGTATTTAATAGGAAAGCATAGTGAAAAAGGAAAGCTGAAGGAGATAATTATCCATCTGCAACTATATGCCACAGAAATTGGCAAAGATGGAAGGAACTTCCATAAAGAATGCAAAAGCAGAAATTTTGCCTAATGCACATCTCAGCTAGTCTGTGCAGCTTTCAAGGTACAGAAAAGTACCAGCTATTTAAAAACAGAAAAAGGTATTTATCTACCCCTCATCTCTCTGCTTCCTGGTCGAAGCCAACCTGATCAAATAGAGCAACAGTTCAGGCTAAATCTAGTATTAAACACATGTTCATAACTGCATCCTTCAGGCACTGCATTACACCCACCTAACTTCTGGAGCATCCACAGTCCAGTGAGGAGTTGCTGGAGGGACTGATCCCTTTGCAATATCCAACCTCTCTAAGACAGAAAATTAACTTCTCACATCTTCAGTATTTCTTACTGTTGAAATAAAAATATTCAAAAGTCTAAGATGAGCCAATAATTAATGTACTAAACATTTAGCCTAACCTAAAACTAAGGAGAGCAATTTAGTGAATCCAGGGATTCAGTAGAAGAACTCAACTTGAATATTACCTAAAAGTAACAGCACAAAACCCCTCAGCTTCTCCAAGCTGAATGCTCTGCCCTTTATCATTAATCCAGGACTGCACAAGGCCATGACTTGCTCACATGCACGAAGCCACCATGTGTGGGTGGCACTGCAGGCTGTGGGTGGAAATTCCTACTCCTTCCTGCAGTAGGAATTGGAGTTCCAGGAGAGCAGGTGAACAGCTCATTCAACTCAATTCTGTCTTTCACGGGCTGCTAAGGTGACCTTGACACAGCAAGCACTGTTTTCAGGAAGACCATGTCCCCCCACACATACCATGGAGTCTACAGCCAAAACCAGATCTCCAGGCTCCACATTTTCCTTCCACAAGACTCAGGCAGGTGGGATTGAATCCAGCCTCTGTGAGTACTGCTGCAGGTGCAACTCATCTTGTACAAACATTTAACAAGAAGACATTAAAACAGTACAAGAGGGAAGTTAAGTATTCTCTGAACAAGTATTGTCAGAACACTTTAAATACCAGCATAAAACACCATTGTACCACCAGCTGTGCTGCTGCCACCAAGAGAAAACAAAATATTGAAATAAGGAGAGCAGCACACATTCATGTGTGGAGGATCCGTCCCAGTCTGATCTATTTCAGCTGGGCCAAACACAGAAAGGAGCATTGTAGAGACAAACAAACGGGTCTGGATTAGGTGACTGGGCAGCTCAGCGCAGGGATTACATTCCCAAGGGCAGACAAAGCCTGGGAATGCTGCAGAAGCATGCAGGACAGCTTCCCTGGAACACAGCCGGGATGAGGGAGCCTGGCCACTCACCCCAGCAGGGGTACAGGTGACATGGTACAGGTGTGACACACAGGCACAGCACTGCAGGGAGGGCTGTGTCACCAGAGAGCTGAGGGGACACAGAAGCAGCAGGACAGCTGCTCCTGATCAGGGAATGCTGCTGCTGAGCACAGCTCCTGCACACCCTCGGGATCCCTTCCTCCAGTGCCCACCTGCAGCAGGGGCGAGGAGCTCTGGCTGATGCAGCTTGTGCAACTCCCATCCTTCCATCCTGGGTTATCCATGCCCTCCTGCAGTGGCATCTTAGAAATCACTCCTTGCTTTTTCGTTCACTAAATTAACAATGTAACTACAAAGTAACTGATGTACTCACAGAAAAGACCTAACCAAAAACATACATACACTCTCCAAGAAAGAAATGGAATCATTTAAAATAAAATTCAAGTTCCTTGGGCTTCAGAAACAATAACACCCACCCGCCTCCCTCCCGAGACGGACTGTGGCTGTGAATCTGCCAAAAAGCACTAACTCACGTCATTCCAAGAAATTAGGTGTAGTTTTGATAAATAAATAACTGAAGTTTGCAAGAAGCATTAGCACAAAGCATTTTTAGGTTTATTTAAATAAAAATTATAATTTATACAAGACTTTTTAAACAAACAAGATTTTCTTAAAAAATGTACAGGGCAAATAATTTCATTATTTCAATTATTCATACAGTATAAGTCTTCTGTCAAACAAAAGTTACACTGATAATGGATTATTTACATTTTCAAAATATAGACTCAAACTTCAGACATAAAAATTTTAACATCCATTATATTTCAATGATTAGTAGAAATTAAACATCTGCCAAAATGTACAGAGTTCAATAAAAACTACCAATGTTTTCAAACAGGTTTAAGTAGCCAAAAAACAGGTACATCCTTTCATCTCTTCACGGTCAGGTAAAATTCCTTTTCTCTTTGTCTGCAGAACCAAGGTAGAGTTTTGCTGCTGGCATCCTGTGTGATGTTGCTACTAATATATAGCTTGTTTCATTCAATCCTGCCTCACAAAAGCTACAGTGCACAGAAAGGCATGATTTCATATTCCAGCTTGTTTTGCTCTTGAATTTAAATGGTCAGTGATAAAGAATTAGTCAGTTTTCATCTCCCTTTTTTAATTGTCTTTAAAAGGGACTCCAACCAACCAAGAACTTCGGAAGAAGTTAAATCCACTTATGTGTGAATGATCCAGACATCCACAGACGAACAGAATTGCAAATATAAACAGCAATCAGACAGACAGAATGACAAGAACATCACATTTTCAGCTATTTAGAAGCACTTTACATTAAGTGTTCGGACCCAGCCTGTTTCTAAAGTGCACCAGGCTGTACTGCAAAACTAATTAGGAAGATTGGAATTCAAGGTGAGAGCTTCACTGTAATTACACAAGTCAAGTATACATTCACTCATTGCCCATCCCCTCCTGCCCTCCAGACCTGAGAGGGTGCAGCAGGAGAAAAGCTGAGTAAACACACGAGAGTTTCCTTCAGTCTCTGAAGTCACGGACACCACAGGTGCAGCAGGGAAACCAGATAACCCAATGTAAAGTGAAATTTGCAAAATATGTACACAGATGTCTGTCAATTATATTACAACTCTATTAAAAAAAAAAAACAAGCAAAAGAAATCCAGTCTGTTTTCTCCATATTAGAACCAATGTTGCATTGCAGTTTGCACTAGGTTTGCTGTTTTAAGGATCGCTAACTTTTAAGTTCACACACAAAGTGTGGATTCATTTCAAATGTCAGAACATTAGGTTTTATAAGACATTTCTAATTTCTTTGTTCAGAAAATAAATTTTAAGAGTATATTGTACATATGAGGCATTTCAGTCTGGGAAAAGGATAATGATATCTCTTCTCCCTCTACAAAGCCTAGGTATGATTAATTGTCCTGGCACCATCAGTATAGATCCAATAGCTCCTCTAGGAACCAGAATCTAGGACAACCCTGTACACGAGGGTCAACCAGTGAAGGGTGGGAGGGGGAGGAGGTAATAAGTGCAAGTCAACTGATTTCCTACTGAAACTGCTGTTATGATCAGAGTGAAGGTATAAATTACACTTCAAAAATGATACAAAAATAAGAAAAAGAGCATGCTCTCTGTAAAAAATATAGTTTTCTGTTTCTTCAAAAAAAAAATGGATAACCTTAAAACACATCCAAGGGACTTTTTCTTAAGACAAAATGAATGAATCTGATTAAGATTTATATAACATTAAGCCATTTTAATGCCTATTTCTTAGCCATACTTGCTATTCAAGGAAGATTCTAGAAAGAAAACCAAAATTATAATATGTATCAATTATTAAAAAAAAGATATTAACTGATTTTGAAGTAGTTTTGATGAGAAAGATTTAAACAAAGAATTTTTACTTAAACATATAACCTGAATGTGTAAAGTTATGAAACCATAAACTGTCAAGCTACATCCACTTAAAACGGTAGCAAAATGGATTTCACACCAGCTTCACTTATATTTGAAGTTTCCAGGCCCTGAGTTACAGCATACCAAAGGTGGTGTTAGAAACGCACCCATTTTTCAGGTCATGTTCAAGTGCTACTTAAAGTGAGAACTTGAAAACTGCATTTTAGCCATTACAGTGGTTTCTCTCCCATTCTTGCTTACATTTCCACTCACGGCATACCCCAGTGTTTCATTTTACAATACTCAACAGTACTTCGTCATATAAAATTTCTATCAAGTTCTCATATCCTACCTCTTCATGGCCAGACTAAAAATAAGGTTTGTACAGTTTGGCCTCCACCGTCTTCATTACTCCTGCATTTACTGACACACTTTAAAACTGTGCTAAGAGTTAAACACCCTTTGGTGTTTGCTACCCCTCTCTCTCCTTCATTTTACCCCTTTCCTTACAAAGAAAGGAAATTCCTGTTTAAAAAAGCAGAGAAAAATCCATGAAATTAAGTCCCATTTTTACATAAGAATTTGCATTTCCATTGCCTTTTTTTAGGGCCATTCATATAATGTCTGTAGACATCCATAGTACACAAAAGACACAGCAAAGGAAAAGACACTCCAGAAGGCTTGGCATAACTCCTACTGTGCTTTCACAAAAATGCAAATAAAATTCTAAACCTCTCAGATGGGTGCTATTATATAGAGTATAAAAGATTTCTAATATTAAAGACAAAGGTCAATCTGTGCTTTGCTGCTAGACAAGCCTGAGAGAGTTTAGAGGAGTGCAGCCTTCCTGTTTTACCTGGCAGTTGGGTTTAATTGTTACTAAAACTTAATTCTGCAAGGGGGAAGACAGAAGAACACCAACGCTCCTCAGATTATGCTTAGAGAGGAACTAGTGCTTTCAGTTGCTATATTATAGCATATTTTTTAATCACAAGGTAACTCAAGAGAAGAGCCACATTAAAAAAGGTCACATCTGAGTTTAGTTTAATCATTCCCACCTCCCCAACACAAAAACCCTTCAAGTCTTTAATGCACTAACATACAAACACCTTGTACATGCAACATGTACAACAGCTGAGCCCTTCTAGGACAAGTACCTATAGAAATATAATTATAAGATGCCTAACATTTTAGGAACAATATTTTGGTGCCCTCTTTTATAAAAAGTATCTGCCTGCCTTCCTTCCTCTTACTTTGGTTAGTGAGGAAAGGAAGATATAGTTACAAACTTTCTCCTCCAATTCATTGTACAAGTAATTTAAACATCTCTACGCAGGAAAAATTGAAGTTAACCAAACCAGTAAAACATCCTTCTGCAACACAAAAATTAGCAAGGAGGAGTTATTTTAAATGCAGTTGTGCATTTCCAAATGGATATGGAAATAATAAGAAGCTAATACTTCCTTGGTGTTGCCATCAGTTTTAATAAAGGACCCAATTAAAATCTCAAAGCTGAAGAAGGAGACTTCAGGCTGCTGCAGTCATCATTCTCACATCTCAGGGAAAAACAACTAAGATAAAGAGACAAATGTATCCCTAGCGACATCGGTGGAGATAAAGGGATCAATTTGTTATATAGTCAGGTCTCCGAGCATCTTCCCAGCTTTTAATGTCAGTAAATAAACATTAAAAGTGCTTAATGTGCAAGGCTAATAGTGATGATAGCACTTTCACTGTTTTCATTTGGTTTTTTTGTCTTTTTTTTACAAAAACCTTAAAAACAAACATGAAGGCATATATAAAATACACTTGGTTTATGTAACAGATAGAATATAAACCACCAGACAAGAAAAATTATTGCAAAATAGATGAGGATGTTCATTTTTTTCACTACCAAGTCATACAATAAGAAAGTTTCCTTTAGCTCTTCCAAGATAAGACACTAGCTTTCACTGCTGGATGATGCAGATGTTATTTTCACATATTGGCTGAAAATTGCCTCAAAAGCTTCATCTCTGTGTACCATGGCACCAAAAACCAAAGGCTAAATGACAGAAGAAAAAAACATCATGTCAGTCCACAAAGAAAAAGAATTTCCTCTAAGTAAGTTTTGTCAAGTCACTAGGAACAGATTAATTGTACTAGAAATGCATTGATAAAGACAAAATAATCCTTTTCTCTACTAAATCATTGACTATGTGACTTATTCTCTAATATTTTTCACTTCCTTAAAAACTTCATCTGAGGGTCAGGCCACCTCAAAGCCTCCTTCCCATGGATACTCTCAAGCCAACAGCTTTTTGTTTCAGACTGCATAGCAGACTGCATACTCCTGATGTAGGATGCTGGGGAAAAATCTTTCTGAAGTGTTAGAATAAAACCCTACAAATGCAGTCAAACAAGCTGAATATTTAAGTCATTAAAATTCTGAAAACAAACATATTGAATAATAGTCAAGTGAATTAAAAAAAAAAAAAAAAAGAAAAAAAGCCAGCCATTGGCATAAAGGGATAAAAAAAGCCTTTATGCTGGTGCTAACCAGAAGAGGAAAAGAAGGGTAAGAAATCCAACACAGCAATACAGATACAGACAGCTACTTACTTTCTGTGTAGATGGTGTTGATACAGCAATACCCATCCCTGATCCCGGGAGAACAGAGAGCACTTTATACTAAAAAAAAAAAAGCCACACACAAAGACGTAAGATACATTCTGTACTGAACAATTGCAGAAGATGCTGCAGCGGTTACACAATTCATCACTTGCATGTCCTCCCAGCCACAACTAAGAGACCTCTAGTAAAACCAGGATGAAGCCAGCTGCCATTCTCTGGAGCCTCATTCTCCTGGGCTCGCTGGGTTCAGCCTCACCTGGACAGCCAGGACCCTTCTCTCCACTTCCTCCCAGGAGCTGCCCAACCTGCTGGAACCGGCCCCAAAGTGAGCATCAGTCCTGCTCAGCACACAGGAGCTGACCCAGCCGTGGTGCAGGGAACCGTAGGCAGCCGGATGGGGTGGGCAGGGCACAGCCCAGCTCTGTGCACACGTCAGAGGGCCTGTGTGCATCACCCACAGCTTCCCCTACAGGTGACAGCCATCCACTCTTTAGAGAAACAGCAAGCAGACCAGAAAAAGCTTCTTTTTCAAAACTAGATAGAAAACAGGGTATCACAGAGTCACAGCATCATTAAAGTTGAAGACCTCCCGCCTTTGACCGAACACCACCACGTCAACTAAACAATAGCACCCAGTGCCACACATGGATTGCTTGCTTGTTTTTTTAGAAAGAAAGTCCATAAATATGGGGAGGAATACAATTGGCTGAACTTGGGAGTATTCACAGGGACAAACTGACATCCAAGTCAGACCTGGCTTTCCCACCTCCAAATAAAACCAGGCACAGTACATTTTTATGCTTGACTGCATGATCCCTGTCTCATCTTCATTAAAAACACTACACAAATGCAAAAGAAACTTTATGGCAGTAAAGGCCTACTAAACAAACCAGCATTACTTGAAGTATGATGTTTGAAATCCATTAATATGAATTATTAATTCCAGTAGGAATGTTCAATTTGAGCATAAGCTGTCTGCTTTACAGGCATGTCACAGAAATAGAAGGATTAATTTGAAAATCTGGAGGTGCTTATACAGTAGTGAACACCAGGCTGAGGTATTTCTTTGCTCAACATGATTTAATCTGTGGTACAGGATGTAGCAGAAAGCAGGGCTGTCTGTGTTCAAGATAAGGACAAGCTCAGAAAGGGTAACAAAAAGTGATGTTAAAGGCCATAGTGATGCAAAGCACCAGTAAAGCCATTAGTAACCACAGGCCGATAAACCTCAACCAGAGGAAGGACAACATTGCCCTTGCCAGGCTTCCAACCTTCCACTTCTTGCCTCTGTTACCGATGGCCCCCAACTAGATGAAACGCCAGCTCATCCCAGTTTGACTATTCTAATGATTTACCTTTCTCTACTGACAACAATCCTGCCTCCCTCTAAGGCACCTAGATTAAGAGGCATCTAATATCCACACCCAAACTGAACTTAGTAATACACAATTCCTGCTACCAATATATCTTCTTAATGCCTACACAGCTCTGGTCAACACTGGAGTTAGTAAACAACAAAACTTTAATTATAAAAAAAAATGCAGGAGTGTAAGGGTTTAGTAAACTAGTTTGTCTTCATGCTCATAGCAAGTTTGCTTGTGCTGAGCCTGAAAAAGCAGCTCTAGGAAACTTTTATAATCAAAGAATTACATTTCACTTATCCAAATTATCAATGGCATGCTTTTCCAAAATAACAAAAGCACAAATGCAAAACATGACTAGTTGAACAGAAAACCAGTTTTCTCCCCTATTTACAGCACCAACCAGACATACCTTCTGGATATCTGTTATGTCCGACAGCTTTATAACTTTATTTCTTTTTGATGAGCCGGATTTTGAGCTTTCAAAGCACAAGTAACTGAAAACAAGAAAAGAAAATGCTCATTTTGATACAGTTTTTTAAAATAAACTTCTCAAATATCCTCTTGTCTATTCTGAAGTTTGAAATCTCACAGTTTAAAATAACTTTTAAAATAAAAGACATTTAGTTCAGTTACACCTTCTAATTTAGCACAAACATTTATAAATTCTAGCAACTGTCTGAAAGCCCAGAACATACAGTATGCATACACACACAAAAATTCTTGCATTTATATTATTGCACTGAATGGTTAAACCTGACAAGCATTTTAAAGACACACAAGGGACATATATCCTTAATCAGCTGAAATATCAACTCTCAAAAGGCTTATACAACTTTCACCATCCTAAAAGAAGATTAATGAGAAACACTGTGTTAGTTTCATGTTATTGTGCTGCAGACAAAAGCTCAGATTTCAAAACACTGGAGAGTGGCCTCCATCACTAGGTGACATTGCATACAGATGAGCTTTACTTCCTTTCATTACACTCCAAAGGAATTTCAGTGCAAGAACCAAACAGTAATGACCACAGTTATTCAGTCCTGGGAGACAAGCAAAGAAATTAAAAAAAAAAACCACTCACCCATAAAAATTTGAAACCAAGGCCTAATTTTCAGTTTTCATTTGTTGCTGTATTTCAATGAAGCTATACATTCAGTTTGCTTAAAAATAACCCCAAACTAAGAATATTTGTCAAACTGCTGTTGATCACAATTTTCAAAGCACACTTCGGTTTTTAGGTTTCTTTTCTAGTATCTATACAGTTAGCATGTTATCCAAATGAAGAACTTCAGCTACTAACAACTGTCTAAGGATCCTTTTGTAGATTCAAACGCTTTAATGTCTCCAATTTCCCTCCCAAGAAATGTGTGGAGTGCAATGACTCACTTTTCTGTGACATAAAGAACTCCATTCCTGATGTAGTCTGTAGGCATCTTCCGATCTCTGTTGATCAAGCAACAGCGCCAGCCATTTTCACATACTGAAAAAGTTTTAACAGGAAATCTTGCTTTAAGAAAAAGAGAGACTGGCACTACCCCCAACAGTCCCCTTATACAACAGAAAACACTGAATATTAAACTTTAGATACCTAAAAGTGCTTACAAAGAAAAGCCTAAATCAGGTGTTCTAGACATCATAACATCTGTTTTAACACTTGTTTTGAAAAAAACCCACAAAATAAAAACCACCCACACAACTATTCCCTTTAACTTGACTATTGGATTTGCATAACCATAAAAGGCACACCAGGCTGTTTACTCTTTCAAAGAGCTGCCAGGATATGGAATGAAAGAGACCATCTCCATTCATCCTAATTTAAAGCAAGACTTTTAAATCAAAAGCTTACACCTATACAATGCACAAAAAAGGAATTCAACTTTAAACTATCCTTGGCTTTTTACAGGATATTCTACTAACGTAGCCTTCCTGTAGCATCATACCAGGCAAAGGACGTTCATTCTCTGACAGGTTAAAAACTTCATGGAAATTTCCTCTCTTGGTGGTATGAAAACGACTTGTGTCTTCATCTTTGCTTATTCCAGTTGGGGCACTTGTGCCCACGTAACTCCTGGAGGCTGCTGTTTGAAGCTGCAGAAAAAGAAACACAATTCCAAAATCTGAGCAGCAACATTTAAGCTACAGTCTCAATAATAATTTAGCTAACTACTCTTTCTAAAAAACCCCAAAACTATAATGCAAAAATTTTCACTACTTCCATAAATTAACTTCGGACTACTGCACTATGCTGCTGCTAGAACACAAGCCTCTAATATGGTACCTGAACATAACCTTTCAAAGTGCTGCCCTTAGAGACACACTTTGCTGGGGTGAAGCACATGGTGCTAAATGCACCTATCTTAAACCACCACTTTTCTACAGTAAAGGCTATGTCTTATTAGATACAGCTAAGTCACTGCAAACAGCTCCAATGATTGTAACTAGTGGGACTACTAACAGACAATATATTATTAGTACTTGGCTTGTCTTCAAGATATAAACAAAGTATTACTGCACAGAAGAAGTTTAGAAAGAAAAAAGAGAAAAAAAAAAGCCACACAGAACTGCATAAGCTCATTATGAATACAAATGCTAAAAATGAAAGGAAGTTTTCCACACTATGATCCATACCTTTTCATGCCCTGACAGCTAGCAGGAGAAGAAACAAACGACACAAATGTGACAGTGAAAAAAGAAAAAAAAAGTGAAATCTATTTAACAGTATAATACACAGAATAAAACATTAACCAAGTGGCACTGTAAGATCTTGCTCACAAATCAAGAGACTACACACAATGAATGCAATTAAAAAAGAGTTATGAGTGGTTAGAGCACACCAGTTCAATTTATTCAGGTTGCATTAGAACCATTGATCTTTCCTGTGCTTTGAAGTTGCACTGAATTTTGAGAGTGATGACACATAAAATTGGAGTGGTTGTCAGCATCCTTGGGAGGGAAAAAAGGTAGTATGGAAACCAAAGAACTTGAGTAAAATCTACTTTTAAACAGAGCTCCTTAACCACTGGAGACTGCCCTGGCAACCAGCCTTGCTTCTGGAAGGACAGCAGGCAGTTTCCTTTGGAAAGCTCGCCTGCACTTTCATTTTCATCTTGGTGGGGCACCACATGATTCCAAAAGCTGGCACTAGCAGCTCTGTTCTTAGCCCTACCATGCACATGCAGTTAAACAACTGGCAAGCTGACAGCATGGAAGCTCAGGACTAAGCTCCTCTTCTGCATAAAGGCTCAATGCTGCTGAAGGCCAACCAGCCTTCAGCTGCTTTTTTTGTTACTTTGCATGAAATTGGCAGCACTCAACACTTCACAGGATTTACAGACTAAGAAAAGAAATCCAAAACAAATGAAAACATGTGAACTGCAATCACTAACTACAAACCAGACTGACAGAACAGGCACAGCAGAGGACATTTGCCATCAACCTTTTTAGGGTACCTGTAAGACAACGATGCCTCAGGGACAAAAAAAAAGTAAGTTAACATGGAAAGCAAATGGCTGATGGTAATTAATATTGCCTCACTTCTGAAGTGCTGAGTTCCTGGAACCAAGGAAAATCACAGCTTCCTCAACAATCTGTGCACAACTAAAGATGAAAAGAATTTTCTGAAGGCCTTCTTAGGCAAGCTCTTTGGCTGCACATGCACACAACCAGGTGAAGCGCCATGGCCCAAAACATAAAAATGACCAGAGCAAGAGGTCTAAAGCTTTTTGTGCTGGAATAAGGACTACTTCTGCTCTCTGCTACACTGCTTTCTACCTACCTGTTACATAAAGAGTTTAAAAAACATGGAGTTTAAACTTCAGTACCATTACCCATCCGGTGGCTGAAAACGTGAGTAGTTCTGCTCTTACTTCTAGTCCTGCCTAACACATGCAAATGTTTCCTCTTACCACTCAGGCTTGAGACAACCAATGGTCAATTACTAAGAGAAAAGCGTTTTGATAAGCCTTAAATCTAACTGGAAGTGATTTGATTTGTAATGCTGGCAGAGTCCTGATTGTCTAAAAACATCAACAACAACCTGGTGGTATGCCTTTTCACTTGATCTGTCATCAGCTTTTGATATACAACCTTTACCCATCAGATACTGTTGTCAGGACTGTTCTCTAAGGACACAAGGTCAGAGTGGTGGTACAGGCAATTAATATTGCATTGTGTCTAAGTTTACTCTGTCTTGTACACTGTTCAATGATAAGAAGTCTAAGCAAATGCACACAAGCTGGCACTACATGCTTTTGGGCTCTGCCTTTTCTATGAAAAAAATGAAAAATCCTCTTTGGTTTGTACCTTTTAGTACAAAAATCTATTTTTCATGCTGTGAGGTTTGCAGAAATCTCTCAAGGGGTAAGAAAGTTTCTCTAAAACTACTGAGATCAAGTTAAAGTTTTCAAAGACATTTGGAAGCAGGTAATGCAGTCCTGCACATCCTTTCCAGGAAGACAAGCCAAGGCCACCAAGCCAGACCTGTTAGTACAAAACCCTGTCTCTACCTGCAAAACTAAAGCCATGAAGAAAAGCCAAAAGGAATAATTACTCTCTAAGTTTATGGACTCAAGTTCAGCAGTTCAGAATCTTTCCACCTCTAAGGCTAATTTCTAAGGAGATGATGTTACAACTACCACAGTATGTGAAAGATAATCTGTAAGTGGGAGAAGCACAGAAGCTTTTAAGATCATCTTCTGCAAGCAAGAGAAGCCATAGATGGCTTCATCCAAGTGCTTATTTACCCATCTCATCCCTTGGAAAACAGGAACAGAAGACTCACTTTCTGTAATAGACTGTCCTTGTCCACTTCCTTCTGAAATATTCAATTGTGCTGCAGTTATTTTACCACTCTCTGCTCCACCACCCCCCCTCAAGTCCCAGATTTGTTCTTAACCACTGAGGGTTCACGTGCTTATCCCTTTTGCTCTCCAGTTGTATACCCAGGCTGAATTACTGCTCAGTACTGTGCAATTCAGACAGTACTCAGAAACTCCATCAATGCAATTAGATATTGTACTAACAGGCATTAAAAAAATGCTAAAATGGGATTAGGCTCAAGATTTACTACAACTATTTCAATTTTTAAACTAATAAACATTGACAAATCCAGGGATATGGAAAACCATGACTCAGTTACTATGTCAGGCCCCAAAATAATTTACCAAGATGCACAAAACGCAATACTTAGTGATTTAACAATGACATTTTAATAAAAAGAAAACGTACTGTTGGAGTACGAACAGGGTGAAATCATTGATCATCACTATGCTAAAAGGTCATCCAATACAAATAACCATGAGACATAATGTCTAAATATGCAAACTACTTTACTACCTTTGTAAATGATTATCCCATTAGTAGACTGCATGTTATTCTCAAGCCTTTATCTATTTTTTAACTAACTGTACTTCAATTTACCTAAGTATGTGAATTTCCACTGAAAAAGAATGTCTAAGAATAGAAAAAGTGGATACAAAAAGACTGTATTTGACAACAGAATTACACAGGATGTATGTTAAAGAAATTGGCATAAATATGGATGGCGTTATATTTGTGTATTTAGTGTCATGATTCACAGTATATCTATATACACACACACATTTTTGATAACTGATTCCTTTCATATAAGAAAGAGAATCCATAGAAAAACCGTGAATCTTGAAAATAATAAGAAAATTGATACTAAAATCAACTAACATTGATTGTAAGGATTTAATTAACCTTCTCCTTAATGTGCTCTAGTCACTGGAGAAAAGGAAAAGGGATAAAGGGATCTGATTTTCAGAGGCTGAGAACATAGGAACAAAAAGATTCATTATCCTTACCCGTCTCGACACTGTAGCATTAGATCTTTCTTTGAGCTGAGGATCTGTCAGGAGACTTATCCAGATGATATAGGGAGTATCATACTTAGCTCTTAGTCTGGGGCACCGTTTGAAGATAAAATCAATAAGGAAAAACTTGATTCCAGCATAGAGTCCTGGAAAAAAAGTCACTTCAGTTTGAATGCTGAAGAAGCATTAAGAACATCACTGTTTTGATCATATTTTCGAAAGTTCATAAATGAAACTGAATTCTGTATATTCAGTCACAGTGTTAAAACCATTCTCCTGGGTTTACTATTTTGCTTCTTCTTCCAACAGCAGGAAATTATTTTTCTTTCCTTCCCATCCCCATTTTAAACATTTACATAGCCACTATTATGTAGAAGAACATTTGAATAATTCAAACATATTTATGTTCCTTATTACCAGAAGCATTCTGAAAACATTATATACTACCAAAACAAAAGCATACCAGAGCATTCAACTATGCAGCTCCTGCAAGAATTTTAATGGCAACAGAGGGCTCTCACGTACTACATAAAACTCTATCTTTCCAGTCCCAACTCTTATCTTATACAAGTTATTTCCTTGCATTCTGCCATTCAAAATGGGCTTAAAATACTCTCTCAAAACTTCACTGAGTGCAATTCATATCTCCTAAGAATCAGAGTAAAACAATTATTCCTCACACATCTAAATTCAACTGCTGTGTCAAGCAAACCTACATTTATGTTCAAGCTAACGAAATTTGAAGTTCAGTGCCACTAAAAGTAATACTCATTTGATTATATCTTTAATGAAAAAAATGAGAGTTCTTAGTCCACAGTACAGAACTTCACATCTTAGCAAAAAGTCTCATGATGTAGTGAGAACCCATTTCTCAATTCCCAGTTGAGACTGAGTATCTGTAACAGACCCACAGCAGTCTGTTCATTTTGTCCAGCCAATCCTCCGAAGTTTTACCAGGAATCCCACTAAGTCTTCTATTTTTTTCCTACATTGCCATTTTCATGCCTCCTGTGTCAGGCCACATATTTCATTTACAAGGATGTATGAGAAAAAAACCCTCAACACACAGGATTTTCCAGAAGCCTTATAGCTGCCAGTCTGAGTTCTGCTAACAGCTCATCATAGACTTCTCCTCTTCAAGAAGCAAAAGCACTATCCAGTCTTTTTGTATTACGCACTGAGATGGTTTTCAAAATGGTCATGACAAATGATGCCAAGCACAATGAAAATACTTTAAAAAATCACATGATTTATTAATGCAGGTTTTCTCTCTTAAACTCTAAAATTCTCCCTCTAAAGATCATGTAAGTTTTAACCATTAAGTCTAGACTGTAACAGGTGAATTATTTATTGTGTTTACCCAATGCAAGCCCAAGAATCCTGTAGGGCAAAAAGCAGGATGCAATAAAAGCTGCCCATAGAGCGATGTAGAGCTTCTGTGTTATTTCTGGCTGGACCCACATAAACAAGCTGAAAACAAAAAAGCAAAATTTTATTACCAGTGTTACAGATATTGGTTAACTCTTATTTTTAAAGGGAAGAAAATCTCACATCAGATAACTTACTTTTTAAATTTTTCCAGTATGTCTGCCATCTTGCCAAAAAGATTCTGGATAAGAAGCAAGAGAATTAAAACCAAGTCGTGCATTGTTTTGGAGTTTTTTGTCCACATAAGGAAAACAAATAGCTTTCTAACTTAGTTGGCAAGCAACTCCCAGAAGTGATTTTTAAAAACTAATTTTTAGCCATTTATATACTTCACAACGGAGTAAATACAGAACAGAATAGCAATACTTGATGACTTCCATCTCATTTAACCTTGTTCTGTAACTTGTGATTGATTGTTATAAGTTAAGAAACTATTTAATTCCACTGTCATGACTGGAAAGCATTTTCATTACTGAAAATGTTTTAAATTAAGCTGTCAATATAAGAATAAAGAGCTTCTGTTAGTAGGTAACAAAATTTCAGGAAATGGTGACTGAGTTAATCAAAAGGACTTCTTGGAAATAGACCATTATCAGGTTTTATAATAAACCACTGGAGACAGCAGACTTCAAGTAATTCCAGCAAATGGGGATGCAACTGACCCCTGCTCAGGACTCAGGCCATACTCTCTGACCAATCCTTACTGTCAGAGCACCTGAAAATTTCACCTTCCGAATAAATTTCCAAAGGTTCATATAAACATGCACCACCCCCACCAGAAGGAAGGAGCTGAGCATTCACAGTTAGCAAGGGAAGGTTAAACCCATTTTGACAGCAACACATCATCAGGGAGGGTACAAGGCTGCAGTTAAACTGGACAGTGCAGCCACTCAGCTGCTACCTCATCCAACTCATGGAGCTGGGAGAAAACCTTCCTTCAGCCTCTCCAACACCAGCAGATTTCAAGGTTTGGAGGGGGTGGAGTTTTTCAAAACAGGCTATTTTAGAGATGCAGTGCAAACTGTTGAATTAACACAGTTAAACAGACCACAGGCTTCAGCTAAATCTTAAAGGAACAGAGTCCTCTACATCAGTTTTATCACTAACAGTTTTGGGATATGGATCCACACTCCAGTACATTTTTAAGATTCACCACCCAATCTACATTATCAGAAGCTTAAATGCATATATAAGGTAGAAAAATGTGAGAAGTTGCTTCTGTTCCCCTCCGGAGCTTGCTCAGAGCTGCAGTGAGAGAACCTCAACCTATTCTCTGAAGCATCATGTCATTTCAGAAGCTTCAGGAATCTGAGATCTCCACTGCTCATAGGTAAAACTCTCTTTGCAAGAAAAGTATTTCTTCTTTAAGCATTTGTTTTCACATGTTGCATAACCTCCTTTGACTACTTGGACTATGAACCCCCTTGTTTCTAAGGGGGCAGCTGGAGAGCAGCACAGTACCTGTGCCTTCTGAGCCACGTCCAGAACAAGCTGAAACTTCTCAGACACGGTCAGGTCCTCTTTTGGATGCTCCTTAGGCAAGAAAGAGACAATCCATTGATTTGCAGCTCAGATAAAATGTATTTCACAAAACTCGTGAGAACGAGGTGACTGCTCAACACTCATCTCACTTTTAATAGTCTACATTTACCATTTTCCTCCTTTGTTTCAGATCTACGTTTTATGTATTTCATTCCTAGTTATTTTTAGTTTTCAATTTGGGGGGCTCAGGAGAGACTTTATCATTCTCTACAACTATCTGAAAGGGGGCTGTAATGAGGTGGGGGTCAGTCTTCTCTCCCAGGTAACAAGTGACGGATCAAGAGGAAATGGCCTCAAACTTTGCCAGGGGAGATGCTCATTGGCTATTCAGAAAACATTTGTTCATTAAAAGGGTTGTCAAGCCTTAAAACAGGCTGCCCAGGGAAGTGGAGTCACTATCCATGGAAGTATTTAAATGACACTTAGATCTGTCACTTATGGACATGTACTCACACCTAGTGATGGGGCTGGCAACATCAAACAAATAGATGGACTTGATGTTCTTAAAGAAAGCAGAATGCAAGACTTCTTGACCCAATTTGTCCCAAGCTCATAAATTAAAATCCATTTCAGAAATGAAATCTCTTAAAACACATTTCAGTGTTTTAAGTTTGGAATATTTTAGGGTGAAGCATCTGAACCTAAGAATGCTGTTAGTAAAGACTTTTAAATTACAAGAGAAAGAAAAAAAATGCAGTATCTTCACTTGCTTGCTCTTTCTTCCTTTCCAACTACCCACAAAAACACAGAGGAAGGTTGAAAGGTGCAACTTTTTTGAAGGCTTACAGGTGAAGCTGATCAAAGACCTACCATGTGTTCAGAAACTTCAGGCACAATGCTCCACTGTATTCTCCAACCCCTAGAAATGATGGAAATAGTTAAAGAGAGCAGTAACTCCATCCATCAACACAGATTATTTGCAAAAGGTTAAAAAAGCTGTTTTCTGCAATAAGCACTTATGGCTCAAATTAACGAAGAACCCACAACATAACAGAAGCACAAGTGGCCAACAACAGCCAGATTTAAAAATATTATTTAAGTAGATACTGAACAAAATTACTGCTTGTGGGTTTTACCACAAAAGTTTATGGTGTGCATGCAGTAAAGGATTAGGAATATTTTTCAATACTTTTATTTTTTCATGTGAAGAAAATTACATCAACTTATTCAAAAGCCTATTTGCTACCAGAAATTTCCAGGGAATACAATGTCAAACAGAAAGTATCAATTAAGAAGTCAGAAAATTATTTTACAATATGCACATTAAGGTCCTCTACACCATTTTAAGGTGCATTTAGAAAAAAAAAAAACCAGACTTAATTTTGAGAAGAGATTGAATTTACAAATGGAAGATACTTCAGATAAACTATGTCAAGAGCTATGGAAAAAGGCAAAACTGCCATTTTAGGCCTAGGTGAACCTTCTCTGCTGGGAAAAACAGCAAGCTTCAATATTGAAGGTGATGTTCCTGAAGTACTCTAAACATCACAGAATCAGAAATATTAGAATTTTAGTGTGCTAAGGGATTTGCCTGAGAGCATGCAAAATTGTTTATGATAACCCAAGCCACAGGATACAAAGATAATTCCCAATAATCATAGAAGATTATAGAAACTGAGCAATGACACTAAGGATATTTGAGTTTGAATTTCACTGTGTTAAATGTACCTCAAAATATTAGAAAAGGTAGCAACAACTACAACTTCTTACAACTCAGTGCAAGAATAACAAAACATCTTTCAAACAAAGCATTACTTAAGAGAGTAAGCTAGTATTTATGCAAATACCTGGCTATGAGGTAATTTAGGGATAACCTCAAAATTGCTAAAAATAAGAACATAGGAATGGCCCAGCCATGCCATACAGCATTGATGTAAATCTGCAGATTAAGAAGAAAAAACAAAGAGATGCGGATTACAAACTGGGGTACAGTGAGTTACATGAAATACCACTTCCCACTGTGCTGTTGGGCTCAGAATCATGCAATTCATATTTTTAAAAATTAATAAATTTTAGCCACTCCATGACTGACAGTGGCCCTGCACTTAGGAATGCAAAATCAAAACTAAGAATGAACCAAATCTCCACCCAAAGAGATGACACTTAACTAGTTCTCAGCTGCCTCAGAGAGAGTATTGAGTATTTTTTTTCAACACTACAATTACTTGAAGGGGTAGGGCAAAAAAAAAAAAAAAAAAAAAAA
>VWZS01004380.1:597647-656425 GCA_013397075.1 Rhabdornis inornatus
AGAGGTAAACGTAAACCCTCAAATTTGTGAATCTGCTACATGACCATAACTGATCAGCAATGGCATAAAAGCCATGGTATAAAGAGGAGTTCTAGCAATTAGCCCCATACTGGGCAACAGGAAAAATTCTCACTCTATTATTTAAGGTCAATTAAATCCCAAATTTTTACCAAGACTAAAAAGATTGAAGAAAACAGGTTTTATTTTATGCAAAAAGTACAAACACAAAGAGCTTCAAAAGGTATTCTGTTCCCAGCTTCTGAAAGCAGAGACTAAAGTCTCTCTGTGACAGACACTAAGGTTTTTACTGATAACCCTGAAGCGAAACATTGTTCTGGCTCCCAGGTCCCAGAGCTTTCAAAAAAACCAGCTCAAGTTTCTTCTTTCAGTTTTTATCTGAAAAATGGGCTTACCAGGTGAGGCAAGAGAAAAATCAGCAGATATGGAGAAGGGACAGACAGAGCACACTGGGAGGGAAGTCTTCTCCTCAATATTCCTTCATCTGTGCCATGCAAAATAGCATAAGCTCTATAACTTACAGGGAGGTATTATTTAACAAAAAGGTGCATGGCATTTTCACCACACAGCAATTGGTAATTCCTCTGACAGAAATTCATTTCATATATACTATGACCAAAAGGATTTAGGTCATTTAATTAACAAAAGGAGGAAGGAAAACAAATCAAAACTCCACTAGGTACTTAAGTCTGTTGGCAGCATCCAAACCTCATTAAGAGAGCACAGAAATGCTTGAACTTAGCTCACAGACCTGATGTTTGCACATTGAATCCTACTGAAATCAAGGCACTTTGCCTCCCATCAGTATGATCCCAACAAATGGCAAAGAGCCCTGATGGGAACAGTAGCTTCCCATCAAATGTAACCACTATCAGAATTTCCATCAAACCACTATCAGCATAACCACTATCAGTATTTCAGCCCTAGACAAGAAGAAACTTCGCAGAGGCTGAAGTAACCATTGAACTACCAGGACTGGGAGATGAGAAACAAGAAAGGAGTGAACAATACCCAGACAGTTCTAAGTTATTTTAACAGTTACAGAACTATGCTGCAAGAGACCCAGGAAACACAATTTAACTGCTTTTATATATAACGGAAGTGACCACTACCGGCATTTTGTGTCAAATTAAACTACACTATTTGATTTGACTTGAACTGTAGCACAACTCCTACTCAGGTATGGCAGTTTCAATGAATTTCAGCAAAAAATATATTTTTTCAAGTTCTTACTACTCCCAGAGGAGTAGGATAACTTACAATAAAGGCAATAGCAGAAGTGTAGATAGAATACCAGTCTAATAAGGCAGAAAGATTCTTCATAAAATTTGTAACAGGTTTGGCACCTCTCTCTAAACAGAAGCCAAGAAAAAACACAATGTTAGAATTAGCTGGCAGTGGTTAAATCACTTGTAAATTGCAAACAAATTAGACAACCTCAGGAATATTCACGACATGTAATGATAAAAAGGCTCATCCAAATTAAAACAAATTAAACCCACCAAAGTAACTGAACAATTAAAGAATGCATTTCCAAAAACTAAAGTGTTACCCCAAGACATATCTACAGTGTTACCAAAGATTGTGTCTAAACTCTTAAGTACAGAGACACAGAGTGTCACAACGGAAAAAAAAAATCAACATCCTTTATAAGGGTACCCTGGATGCTAAAAGCATCCATAAACTCAACTATGTTCGTATTACCCCAAAGAGCACTGTACAGGTCAGTTTGTCTCACTGTAAAACAATGTACATTAACCTGACTGAATTACAAGCCACCAAGGAACAACTTAGAATCACAGAATCATTTAAGTGGGAAAAGACCTTAAGAATCATCATTGCATTCAACCATCAATGCAGCATTGCCAAATCCACCACTAAACCATGTCCTCAAATGATTTTCTCTGCAGAGTCTTCCTATCCACCATCAGATCAACACTCCTATCCAACTTGGTGTCATCTGTCAACTGCCAGGGAGCACTCCATCCTGCTGTCCAGATCATTGCTAAAGATATTAAACAGGACAGACCAGAGTACTGAGCCCTGGGGAACACCACTTGTGACCAGGTGGGTGTAGCTCCATCCCCCACCCCTCTCTGGCCTGGCCATCAGCCAGTTTTCTACCCAGCAAAGCATGCACCTGTCCAAGCCATGACCAGCCACTTTCCTCAGGAGAATGGTGTGGGAAACAGCAAAGGCTTTACTACAGTCTAGGTAGACAACATCCAGAGCCCTTCCCTCCCTTGTTGCTGCTTCACCAGCTAAATAAAGCCAGGCTAGACCTCTTGGCTGCATTTCTGCAGGACTCTACCCATTGCTAGCACTTTGCTGCTTACTCTTCCTAAGCCAAGCAACCCAGCACATGACTCCCTGAAGAAGTCTGTCTCCCACCTCCGCAGACCTCTGGTCTTGCTGTCACTGCATGGGAGACTGACCAGTGCTGGGAGAGGCCCACACAGACACACCCAGCCAGCAAGAGCAAAAGGAGCTCTTCCTCAGCTCCCTAAAACCCTCTTATCCTTTACCCTCTTCCTCTATGCCCTTTCATTACTTGGGCAAACGAGCTGGGGAACACAAGGAAACAGGAAAGGGCGGCTGCAGGACCACCTCTGTTGGACCACACCAGTTTTGCCTTTCCTGATAAGAAGAACGATGATACCTCCTGCAAGGAGTCTCAGAAGCTCTCACTCTCTTTTGCAGTAGAACTCACAATTTTTCAAGCCTTTCTTCAAGAGATCCTCTGACTTACTGTCCTAGTTTGTTTGGCTTGAGACTCAGCTATCCTGAACACATTTCCTATGTGAAATAATTAAGCAACTAGCACTAGATTTCTTCAAGCATCAGCAGCACAACCAAAGCAGCAGATGAAGTAAGCGGAAGGGCACACCCATGGCACTGCAAGAGCTCATGGACTCAAGTGCTGCTTCCATCTGCTCTGCTCCAGCAGCCTACACCAAGCCCATAGAGAAGATCAAGACTTGGAAATCACTGGTGACAACAACATTCTGGAGAGCTCTGAGTCAGGCTCCTCAGACAACAGGGATCTAGATGTTGTGGCTAACCCAGTGGGAGTTAAGAACCACCCAAAGCTTAATACAGTTCTTTAAAAGGTATTCTGAAGGCAGTGCATATACACCACTGACAAGTCACAGGTATTCTCCCAAATGAAACCAGAACAAATACAAAGAATAAAATACTGCTAAGTACTTACTTAATCTTCTCATATTTTCAGTCAACCTGAAAAATAATAGATAATAGCAACTTATTAAATAGACAACTAGTGCACACTTGTGTACACTGGATCCCTGAAATACTCTTCACAGTTATAAACTATATGTGCATAAAGCTTCATTCTTGCCTGTTACAAAAGGTGTTTCTAGTAACTAATATAGTTTACCTAGCATCAGACTGAAAACTGAAGTTTAAAAGCTCTCCAGCCTAAGACTTTGTTCACAGTTTCTGGCAGGCATATGACAAAATCTAGTAAAAAATACAAATCTTATTTCAAACAGCAGATAAACTTAAAATCTCATGTTTTATCCAAAGCAGTCAAAAAACTTTTGAGGTAGTTCTGTACTCTTGGTGTAGAAAAATATGAAACACTTGCTCAAACCATACAAAAGGCTGGTTAAAAAGAAAAAAAAACCGTGAGGAAAAAAAACAACTTGTAAAGGCACCAACAATTTCTGACAACGACATTAGGGAGTTACCTTCTAGCACTAAGTGGCTCTTCTGCTTCCACTGTGTTCTCTTCCGGCTGAAATCTGAAGTCCTCAACATACTCCCCAAATTTGTCACCAAACCATTTCTGGAGTCTTGAAGAGACTGTGTGACTACTCTTATCTATAAAAGAGAAGCACTAAGTATCAGGATAATGCTAGAAGACTTCTTTATCCAATGCCAGCCCCTGTTCCTACACACTGTGCTTCATTGGGAAGCACACTGTACAGCTTCCCTGTCCTTCACCAACACTCTTTGTGGAAACTTGCAATTTACTTCTGCCATTGCACAGGACCCCCAACTGCATTAAACTGGTAAAATAAGACTAAAGGTGACTCCTGTATTGCTCTTAGGATAGTACTTGGAAGCATCTTATTACCCAAAATGCAAAGAGTAAAACATCCTAACAAACAATTTTTAGCAAACACAGTAAAAACATTTTCTGGTTAAGAGACTTCTGTAAACAAAAGACTGACATAAATCTCAGTGCTCCCTGTTGTGCTGAAGGGTCACCTTGAGAAAAGCAAGTGCAAAGCAAAACACTCCTGGGCAGGCAGAGAGCTGGACAACCACCTTGCAACCACAGTGATTTGACAGGCAAGGGAGGTGGAAGCATAAGCAAGATTCTGCTAGAGGCATTTTTACTGCCACTTTCCAACCACTGATAGTTTATAAAGATTGTGCCTGTGTGTCTTTATAGAGCTATGCAAAAAAACCCCAAAAACATGCAGTTTCTTTTTTTTCTAAAGTCAACCTTCAGAAATTATGCTGCATATGCCACTTTCTATATATGGAATATACAGTCATAATACTCCCTGTGAATAAATAATTAAACAGCAAAATAATGAAGTGATGCACACTTTCTATATGTCAGTTTTACCGGAAAAATGTAATACAGGGGTACATGGAAATATCATCAGGGTAAAAGCCTTAAGGCATGGCAAGTGAGAACAAAACAATCACCTGTAAATCACAAAATTGTGGTCTAGAAGGAACAGACAATTTGGAAACGTAGCTCAATACAGCAACGTCACAAAGAGGATACTGGTCATAATTACTCCAGGACCAAATTTAGTACAGAACTCCATGAAATTAATACATGATTAAACAGAGGCATAGAAGATCAATCAGCCAATTACAACAGCCAAAATGATGCATTTAAGCTCATGAAAAAAATCCAATGGTCCTCAGAAAATAGAATTAAACTATTTATTAACGATTTACAATGAAATCTAGAAAAACAAGGTATCGAGTGACTGAGCTGAGACAACAGTTCCATTTGAGAATAAAAATAGGAAGTAGCTTCCCAGACGCTAATACTTCAGAAAGCATTGAGAAAGAGATTTTAACATGAGAAAAAAATGTCAGGTTGTAGTTCACATAACAGAAAGTATTGACACTATGGAAGCACAGGAGGGGAAATTTCAGATTTAGTCCACAGATCTAAAAGCCTAAGTCTCAATCACAAGGAAGGAAAGTAAAAGTACTGACAGACTGAGAATTTGACTGTTGCCTTATGACAACAGCACATTTTTGAATTCATAATAAGCATCAGCTTGAGAAATACAGATGATAGTGTAGGTGTCCAAAAAATTAATAGCTCTTAAGCTTACTCCTTCTCCAGAATGTCTCTTCTTTTAGAGGAAGGAAGTAGTAATATGGCTAGTGGCATAACAGAACTTCTGCAACTGAGAACAAAACAGAACATTTTTTCTATGTATTACACCTGTTTTCTGGTAAGTCAAGGATCAGCAAGGCATGGAAGAGTGACGAAGTGAGCCAACAGGTTCCATTACATACCTAAAGGCCTTACAATACACAAATTCTTTGCTCAGGTATGCAAAGTCAACTACAAAAAGTAAATGCAGAATCATATACAGAAAGAGAAGTTGCTTGAATTGTCATTCATATTCAGCTTCTTCAGAAGTAAGATTTGATCTTCTAAGGTTAATTAAAAAAAAAAAAAGAAAAATATCCAACTGAACTGAAGTGCTGTTAGAGATCTGACCAAGCTCACCTGTTCCATTGGCTTGTGCCTGTGGCTTTGCAGGTTGCTGAGCTGCAGGCACCTCTTCTGCCCTACAAAGAAAACAGAAACAATGTGAAATGTTACAGAGGAAGAATTTATTCCCTTTTAGGTAAAGGAAGAACCAGAACCTCCATGGTTTCTATAGCTGAGATTGTATAATCGTGACAAGAGAAAACACATCTTATGCCCTTTCACAGGACTCAAAATATTCATTACACTTAGAATCCTGGGAAACACCATCCACTGTGAGGAGAGGTGAGGTTTAGCCATTCCTGTCACCAACAGCTCAATTTCATCTTATAACTGCTCAACAACGTAGTATCAAATTTCTTGCATTATTTATGCCTTTGTGTGGTATATTCATTGCAATGCCTGCCAGGAAAACTCCTCAGAGCCAAGACTTTTCCCACAGCAATAAATTAAAAGGGATTCCGTATCACAAGTTGATAACCACAGCAGTAGAGCAAAACCACAATTTAATGCACTAATCCTGAATTCTGCCATTGCTACTAGGGTCAAACATCACTCAACTTCACAAGAGAAACAGGTGTTAAGAATGATTCAAAATGCTATGTTGTAAGCTCTCAAAATACACAGATCACAACCAACTTGAAAAATATCTTGAAAAATTGAAATAGCCTGAAAAACTGCAACAAAAATGTTCTAAAAATACATGTCAAGCAGCAGGCATCATTGGTCTCACCTTTCAAAAGGAGTCAAGAATATTCTCATCCATTTAAAGTGAACAGATTTTTAAAAACACAAATGCTTTTGGCATTCTGTATATGTGCAAGGTTTCAGGTTACATTTGTACACAACCTCCAACTGCCAGCCTGTCTTGAGAATACTTCAGGCTTCAGTCCCAAAGTCTTCAGCCATCCATGCAGATATCATACAGATTTTTCTAATGAATCAGGAACTTTGACAACATAATACTAGCCACAGCAAGCTTTACTTGACAGGGAGTTGTATGATTGAAAAGATTAGTTCTTGAAACAAAAAAGTGTCAGTTGTGCAATTTCATGATCACTCATTTATCAGGCAATGTAAGTATTTTCAAATGTTCCTTTCATCTTTTGCTCCTCAGGAAGGGAATCAAGTGAAACATGGTCAGCAAATGAAGAGCAAGAAGAGGGATTCCACTGCACTGGGCAGATTGCAGCAATACAGATGGGTATACAGTCCTCTCTCCTGCTGTTCCTCTAGAAAGGACATTAGGAAAAGATGTAACTGTACTGTCTGCACACGGAAAAGGTCATTACTAATGTGTGCTGTCTCAATATTACCATACATCAATGAATATGATGGAGAAACTATAGAACTTGTTACCTCCTTCCCTTCCTAAGCATTCCCCATCCTTAATGAGCTTTCCACATCCTTGTTACTTTCTAAAAAGAACATTTAGAAGTAATTTACTGATTTATGCATTACAGCTCAACATTTATTGGTGTTGATGAGCTGAATTCAATGTTTTTTGCTTTGAAAGACACTTGCTTTCATGACTTGTCAGGACTTATCCCCATGGCTTCTATATTTGCAGCAACTCTTCCTTTCAAAAGTCACCTGAAATGCCATCAGTTTATTTTCTTTAGCTATAGGAACTATACCATTCTTTCTTTAGGAGTCACTAGTTCTTTAGGAACTTTGGTTCCTGTGCCATTTTCCTCCAGTTTCTATATAAGCCATTGGTTCCTTACCTAAAAACTCCTTCTATCTTTGCTTCTTCTCCCACACCCTTGCATATCCTCCATTTCCAGCTCTCAAAAAATAGACAGCAATAAACATGATCAAATTTGCACCAACTATTAGACAGCAGTGTCTTGTTTTCCTCTATCAGCCACACATCAGCTGGTTATACCATACAGTTGAGCATTTTCATCTGAAATCTGTCACTGGAACTGTTTCATTGAAGCTGAAGACATATTTAGGTGGAAAGGAGCTGGTCATTCACAAGCAGGCAGGAGCCAGTTACTCAACCCATTCCTGCTGTGTGGAGACACTGGAGTGGTGCCACACCAGAACAGCTCCCGTGACAGAGCTGAGATGAGATCTCAGCACTGTCAGTTGTCAGTCTTCAGGCTGGGTCTTCCTTTCACATACTGGGATGTATTTTCAGAAGCAGCACAGCGTCATTACTCCCCACGTTTCTTAGGCAAAAAATCAAGAAAATCTCATCAAGAAGTAGTTCTGTACAGTAGCCTTACTGGGCTCCATCAGGAGCACATGACAGTTGGCTTTGGCCCTTCTTGGTGCTTTTGTTTCATTTCTTTGGCAATGTCTTACTTGCCATCTGCTTGTTACTTCTTCCCCATGAAGAACCTGACCTTTACGAATCATCAGGTTAATGACAGCTCATTACTGCACCTGTGAATCAGGTTATAATTAGGCACTTCAGACAGATCCGGGACAGGAAGCTCAGAATTCATTGTTTGGGCTTGCACACCTACTGAGAAGTTCAATTCCAAAAACCAGGTCATGTTCAACCATCCAGTTCATCAAGACCACTGTCAGAGGGAAGAAATTATTTTTCCAAGTTTCTGAACCACTGTTCATGCCAGAGATTATTTTAAAGGCTGAAAAACATAAAGAGTCCCCGGAACAACATTGTGCTCCTATGTGGGCTTCCTAACCACAGCCTGGACCTAAGTAAACAAGCTGCATTAATTCCTCTTGGACCACACTTTCCACCCAGAAAAAGGGTGTAACTGGTAACACCAACACATCCTCAACATGAAACTAGGTCATCTTCATGCAACTAGAGATTGCAGCCATTTAAAGCACAGGCTATTTGAAACAGGTAAGAGCAACCTCAGACAATGGAGGAGACAAACACAAGCTGCGTTTTTTGTTTCTCTCTCTCTCTCTTTTTTTAATATACTGAGGTCAGGGAAGCATCAATATTAATGAATATTAGAGCTGTTCATGACCAGGACACATGTACCACTGAAAAGCAACTAGCACACTCTGATGTAGTGTCCATTCAGTGCTGCCCCATGGAACAGCACTCAAGTGTTATTTATTTATTTATTTGCAAGTATAACACCAAAATTAAGGGAACCTTGACAGTGAAGGCCATTTCTCTTAAATAAATATTTTTTGCTTGTTCATATTAGGCCCTGAATACAGCTGCAAGTTGAGATGTGTGTGAATCAACAGACTCCCTCCAAAAACTGGATACAGACCAGAGTTACTGGATGCAACAGGTGCAGTCACTGCCATGATGTTCTCAGACGTATTCAAAGCAATTTTCCCACAGGCTAACTCTAAGTTTACAAGCAACCCACCACCAGTTTTTCAACCACTGCTGTAGAAGGCATTCAAGGCTGTTAACACCTTTCCTATTGCTCCAAGCAGCCTGAATATGTGTGTACTTCCATCAAAAGCACATTCCAACCTCAAACACACAAAAATAAGCAGGTATTTTCTTAGCCTAGTTTAAAAACATATCTTTCAGATATGCATGGCCTCTTACCCTGAAGAGCTGTTAAAAAACCTGGTTAGCTAATTTTCATGTTTTCCATCTCCTTCCCGTTAAAATACACCAAACATTTCAGAAGCCCTTGCTATTCTCATCCACAATGAAGGAATAGTGACTTATAGAAGCATTGTCTATTTGGTCTTTGTAAAAATAGTTCACAAGGATACTAATAACAAGGTGTGCTGCATAAGTCACAGGCTGCTGCTAAGTGTTGTTGCAAAACCTTTTGTTATTTTTCTTTCCTGCATGATTGTAGCTCAAAATTTGCAAAACATGGCAGTATCAGCTCACACAAACTATTCCAGATTATTTATGCATCATTCTGCTCGCAAAATGTCATAAGCTTCAGCTGCCATAACAAATGCTAGGATGTTCTGAACTGTATCTGTGGAAAACTTCAGCTGAGGCCACTATATTTCTGAATAATCAGATATACCAACAATAAACACCATGACAAACAAAAGCACCAAAAATCCTCTTCTTCCACTCCACCCTCTTCCCTGTGCACAACTGAGACCTCAACGAATGAAGCTCATGTTCTTCACTAGAAAAAAAAAACAAACTTGAGATTGTGAATTTGTTTTCTCCTTGCCAAACATTTTTCATCATGTTTTATATTGCCACATGTATTGATCTGCCTCACAAATACTTTTGAATACTGCAACTTTTAAAATAATTTCTTTCTTATACCACAGCATAGTTTGGTTTTCATTAGCAGTGTACTTCTGCAAGCAAAAAGAATAGTACATGCAAACCCCAGGCTTGAACTAAGTACCACAAAGCTGCTCCCTCCCCTACCAGGGGACATATGAATATCTATTTTAAAACTGCAAACAATTACCTTAGAAACAGGGTGAATTTGACAGAAGCAGATAGAACCTTCTGCAGTTACTTTGCTTAATAAAATTAAATTTCCATCAGGCATAAATACGGCCTATTACATATTAGACTATGTAAGCCAACATTTCACCTATAGTCCTAATAAAAGTATTTTTAAATGTCCACAGTGAAGTGCAAAATGTAGTGAGCAGTGAAGAATTTCACACAATGAAGCACAAGTTAAGAAAAAATAATGGAAAAAGAAATTTTTCCCCTCCTGGGTAGAAACCGAAAAATTTTCAAACTCTTATTTTGACTATATTTCAAAGCCTATATTTGTTGTCACCTTACACATCCTGCCTGTCACAAAAAGGTTGAAATAGTAGTAAGACTCATTAGAGAAACACTTGGGTGGAGAGGATAATGGGCTGAATGTAATCCCCAAGTGCAATACCCAAGCTGACAGGACTAATGTAATCCTTAGGATGGCAGTCAGGGAGCCATGTCATCCTACCTTAATTTAGCAATGTCACTCCTGCTAGAGATTTGCTATTGTCCACAATCCAACAAGGCACAGATGTTGACACAAATACTGATAAACAAAGACCTTTCATCTGTTTTCTCTGTAAAACCTCTACTCATAAGCTGCAGTGGGCCAGATCAGACTCCGAGTCAGCCTTATTATTGTGAAACAGAGCAGGATGATGAGCACCTTCCTGCAGAAGAAGACAGCTCCTCATCCTCCTCCAGGACTCCATGAGATCTCTTTCCCCTTCTGTGTGCATGACCTGGAGTCCAGCCATAGCTGCGCTCAGGACAAAGCCAAAGGCCTGTGCCAGCACTAAAGGCATGTGAAATTTGCATCTCAAACAACTTCTTCAAGGCAGCAAGTCACAGGCAAGGAAGTATCCTTTCCTTGAGCATCAGTTTCATCTACCAACAGCAGCAAGCAATGCCCACTGCTCTGTACAGCTGTTACTGTGCTACCAGACACTCTCAGCATGCAACAGGCCCAAGTTTCTCCTCTTCAGTTGTCTATCAGGCAACACCAGTCTAGATACACAGCCAGACCAACCAGCACAGGCAATAAAAATGCACTCTCACATCCCAGCTCTAAGAGCACCTTTAAAATGTCACTCAAAAATAGTCCAGATCAGAGCAGTCTGGGCCACCTTCCTACTGCACAGCTGTGGTGCTGGCTTGGGAACCTGACTTCCACAACGACCTCCGAGAGCCCCCCCTGAGCTGACCTGGCACCACAGGTACAGACTTCGCACAGACCAACCTTGCACAGAACCAGATTTTGGAAAACCATCACTGTGAAATAACACCTAAAAAAATCGCACTGTAGTGGGTACTGAGAATAAGAGGAAAGGCCTGATCTTTTATCTACAGCCTTGGTGCACCAACACTCTGAACACTGCTCAAACTCTTAAAACAGTTAAAGAATGGTAGCTGAACTGATGAAAGGGATGGAGTACTCTTAAAGAGACAGTGGAAAAGCTGGAACTCTTTTCATCTGGAGAGAATGTAAGAGAAGAAAGGAGTCATTAAGGATGGCAAATAAACTGAACGCTAAACAGTAATTCCCCAAATCTTACAATTCTGTAACTGCGGGGCACTTCTTGAAACCACTATAAATCTGTTAAAACGGAAAGCAAATAAAATACTTTTTTAGAGTTAAGAGGGGACTTCTGTAATGTATTGTCTCCATAGTTTCCAGTGGAAGATAGCTCCAGCAAATAATAGTGTTAAATAAATTCATGGATAACAAGTCTGCAAACAGTGACTGAAGTGAAAGACAGCAATGTACCTTCTGACACCCATAAATACAGTATGTGTGTATGCTTACAACGAGTGGCTGAGGGAACAGAGGGTGTTTAGCCTGGAGAAAAGGAGACTCAGGGGAGATCTCACCGCTGTCTACAACTGCCTGAAAGGAGGTTGTAGCCAGGTGGGGGTCAGCCTCTTCTCTTAGGTAACAAGCTATAGGACAAGAAGAAATGACCTCAAGTCGCACCGGGAAGTTTTAGACTTGGTATTAGGAAAAATTCTTTCACCAGAAGGGGTTCTCAAGCACTGCAACAGGCTACCAAGGGAAGTGGTTGAGTCACCATCCCTGGAAGTATTTAAGAGACATGTAGATGTGGCCCTTGACTGCATGGTTTAGTGGTGGCCTAGGCAGTGCTAGGTTAACGGTTGGACTTGATGATCTTAAAGCTCTTTTCCAAACTAAGTAATTCTATGGTTCCATAGGAGCAGGAGGTAGACAGACAATAGAAAGAAACTAGGTCCACATGCTTCCTATAAATAGCTCCTATTTTCATTGCCACCAGTGGACATGGACTGCTAGCCTGAGCAGAAAGGTATTTTTACACCTGAGTACAGAAGGAAGCGGGAGGCTGGGAAGGGTTTGCATGGCATTGGGAAACCGTATATTCAAGCAAAACATTTTGTCTGTCTGCTCTTGCTTGTCACCTCTAAGTAAGTGGCAGTACTTAGCATGTGATCACCAACTCAGCCTGCACTATCTCCTAATGACAGCACTTGGTGGTGAGCCACAGATCCTGCTGCTCAGCCGAGTAATCTCAGCTACTGCTGGAGAAGATAAAACAGGCAGCTACATACACAAGTGGTCTAGAACAACCAGGTCCCCAAGTGACTGTTATGGTCTTAAGATCTATGTAGCTATGCAGTGTAAGGAGAGACAACATCAAATGTAATGCTTTGCATCATCAAGATGGATGTCCTTGAGGCTGAAAGAACCTAAGGACATGGGGAGGTGTTTCTATCTGTCATTGCAGTAGCAAGGAAGGATCAAATTTCAGTTGGTCACATGCATTTAGGGCTTTGCTGTGGCACTGGGACATCCTTGCTGCTGCTATAATAGGAATAACACAGACTGGGCAGTCTGGAGAAGACACGGGTTTTGAGAAGTATAAGCATATGCAATGGCACGGCAAAGCCTCTGGCATTCAGTAGTTCCAGGCAAGATCCCATAGGGAGGGCATTAGAAGGGATGAAATGAAGAATATCTCAACTAGAAAGTGTCATGGCACTTCTGCAGCCACAGCAGCATGTATGGCCAAGTAACTTGTATGTACATGGATGTTAATTATGTAGTTTTGTAGGACAAACATAGATAGCTGCGCTCACTGTGAACCACTTTATTTCAAGAGCACCTAGGCTGGAAACATATGCTTTTACCAGCACTTCCTAGAGACAGTCAGAGATCTCACCTTTCAGCTTTACAGTGAAGATGTTTCTCTTACCTTGCTTTAAGTACTTCATTGACTCTTTGTTCTAGTTCTAATCTCCTCTGCCGTTCCTTTTCTAGCTCCTGCCTTAACGTTTCAGCGTTTGTTTCTTCTCTCAGCTTCCTGAGCTCCTCCTCTGTTAATTAAAGAAGAAGACAAAGATTTAGTTACCCTGAAGTATAAGAAATTTAAAATCTAATTATGACAGATTAGGTGTGGGGTTTTTTTTTTAGCTGTGCTATACCAAATATGTTCACCAGAAAAAAACAAGTATTCAAGAGCTAGACAGACATCATAAAGAACACACAGCTGCATAAAGTAAAAAATGTTTCATTACAATTGTAAAGCAAGGAGGAAAACAACTCTAAAGTTTTCTTTTCAAGATGCAAAATAAGCCCTTGGCACAAGCTATCTTTACTTAAACATGACATACTCTTCATTCCCCAAAGAAATAATCAGCAGGAAAGGCTGTCTATTGCTAAATCCAGTGGTCATAACAAAAAAAAAAAAAAAAACTGTTTTCTTCCCTCATGTCTCATGTGGGTGGGAAAACACGAAACCATGAAATCAGAAGAAGTTATATGATGCCATATAAACCCATGCCCATCAATTTCTGGCACCAAGTCAGATGGTCCCTCTATGAGCCTCAGCACCTTATAATTTTAAGGAAGGGTTGTTAAACAAGAACCTAAGTTAAAATTTTTACACTTTTCCAAGGTTATTGTGTGCCCTACTAACTTTCATGTAATAATTATATATATAAATATACTCACATATTTATTTACACAAACACATACACACTCTCACAATGTTTTTCACAAGAAGTTAGTATCAAGTATGCATAAGGCTTTTTTGTGCCTAATTAGCCCTGATTTTTGTCACTGGCAATGTCCTTGCTCATGGCTTTATTTATTCTAGAGCTAAAATGGGGACACTATTACTGACAACTTTTCCCAGATAGGCATACATGAGACATGGCAAAAATAAGATTGGGAATTTCTTCTTTTTTTCCTTTTTAAACCAAAATTTACTCTACATTTTGTTCTCTGGGATGGTTTTTAAGCTCAATCACAACAATCAATAGTAGAACAGCAGGTGTATTTCAAGTTTACAACAAATCAGACAGAAACTACTTGATATTTCCACTATCATTACAAACACAGGGGGTTCAGGCTTTTTATATTGTTTTACAAGATTGGTATACTATCTTATAACCTCCAGAGGGTCGTTACACAACCTCTTCTGTTTCTTTTTGCTGTCTAAATCTTTGATAATCAGAGAATTTTGATATCTGAGCCTCTCTGACTCCAATCACTATGCTTCTTGAGAAGCTCTGAAGCTGTACTGCAAATGTCCAGAGGAACTGATACACTCTCTGTGCCCTGCAGGAAGCCCTGGTGCAGTGTGTCCCATCACTTCATCTGCTGGTGGGAGACTGTCTGTACTGCAGCAGTAAGAGCTTTAGAGCACAGAATTAGGAGAGATGGAAAGAAGATACATGCATCAAGGGGACAATACGATGGCTTCTACTGTGAGGCTACAGGCTGAACTCCACCAAAGAGAAAAGAGTGCTGTTATCCATTTCCCCACTGAGAGATGGTTAGTGACCCTGAGAAGAAGAGCTGAAGCACAGAAACCACGTTATCCTCCAGCAATTAAAACTGAGAATCCCCAAGGGCAGGGGAAGGAAATGTCACTGTTGCAGCAGGTATTGTCTCTCTTGTAAATAAATGGAAAGATGTGGATATAAGGGCAGACTTCTACATGGAGCTGTTCCTAATTACGTATCCACAAGGAATTTTAAATCCAACAAGAGAACTACATTTGTAATTTACCCCACTTTCAAGGGCTTGCCTTGTTCCAGAACAAGAGCCTGCACACAGCTGAGGGGAAACATCTGTTGCACTTCAAATGCACTGGAGCTTGTGCAATATCATGAAGATATCACAGAAATTTCCAAAGCTTGATAGATGCTATCTTCTCAAGACCATTAAAGGGAAAAAATCCTTCATTACATGTTTTTTGTTTTATTAAAGAGGAAGTGACTATGCATTTTGTGTACATAAGAAAACCACACACATTACAAATTAACCTCAATGTCCTTGAAAGTCAGATCTTCCAGCTTCCCTAATTCCAGTTGTTCTAATTGTGCTACATCTTGTACTACTAAAACCAAAACAAAACCTCCAGAAATTTTACCTCTTGTCATCCAAAGAGGACAAGCAGTGCCAAATATTCTTTATGGAAAGAGGCAGAGTTAAAGGGTACACAGTGAAAGAGGCAAAACTCCTATAAACAAACAAAAAAGAACACAACATCCAATCCTTAAGGACTGTCATAGCTTCACATTTCAGAGCATTTCCTAACTTTCCCATACATGACTGCAATTCAAATCCACCCCATCAAGTCCTTAAAGCAGTATTTGTTGCTACTTTGGCAGCAGTGTGGTCTGGCACTGTAAAACCTTCGTGTTCAGTTAGTTAAATACTCCTAAGTCTGCTAAGCAACAGAAGCCACAGAGAGGGGAAGGGGGGGAAGTTCTTCCATGCTCTCTCCCCTGAAATAATCCACTATTTGGCCAAGCTGAACTACACTTTTAAAGCAAATTTCTCTATCCCTGAAGAGCCCTCCCGCAGAATGAGTGAAGCTGGCTACAAAGAGCAGAGGGCACGGACCCCTGAAAAGAATCCATAAGAACATTTCACCATGGTATCTATCTACTGAGTTTTACAGATGAGTACCTTCCTTGATGATTAGAATGGAGGGATTTCTCCTTGGATTTCATCTTCAGTCAGTCGAAATTCAAACATCCTCCCCACTCTGAACACACACAAAAGGGTAAAACCTAAAAGGTCAAGCTTCAAGCTTCCAGATTAATCAGTTTCCAAAATTTCCTTCCCAGGCATATCCATCATAACTCACTATCTTCTCCAGGGCAAGAAACATTAAAATATTGCTAGAGCCTCAGTGCATGTCTTAGCTGGACATTCAGGTGAAGTGAGCAGCCATAAAGGTGACCTGGTTAGAGGGGGGAAATTACTAAAAGAAGAAAGTGTCTGTTGAAATACTGACAGAGAAAATGCTGGCAAGCCTGGGAACTAGGCCTGGGAACCAGAAACATTGTTGAGAAGTGCAGCTGGCCTCTCTGAAATGCATAGCCTGGTACCTAGAAACCTGAGACACCCTGAGATACCATTGATAAGCACAAAAACAAGGAACCACAACAGCCACTTATCATCTGAAAAGGTGAAAAATAGTCTGAAAACAGAAAACACTCTGAGAAAGTAAGACTTGGTAACTGCCATTGGCTGTCATATATGCAAGAAAAAGAAAACAGTCTAGAAAAATAATAATTGACCTGAGGGAAAACAACATCTGTTGGCTATTCTGGGTGAAATATAGAAATTAACAGCATCTATTGGCTGCTGAAGCGGTAGTGTCCTACACTTCCTTATTTCTCTCTGATATGACATAATTTTCATCCAAAACAAAACTTCTCTCTCCAAGAACTTTGCATGCTGCACATCCTTTTCCTTTCCTAAACAAGATGAACTCTTCACACAAACTTTCTAAGAGATCATGGTCCCTCAGCCAGGACAGTATGGTTTGTCCTTCCACATCTGGGATGGTTTGGCCCATTCTGACAGCTGTTCAGTAAGCTTGATATTGGTATTAATGTAAACTTTTGTATATGTTAATATGAGTAATTCATCATAATTACATTTTCTGGGGATTTACTGGAAAGTTGCTTCATTAGTGAAAAGTTTGTAGTAGCCTGTAACAGTATACACCTACTTGGATGCTGCCATACTACTGATTGCTCCCAAGAATTTATACAGCTTAATATATATTTTTATATATATATACACATATATATGAGTTATAAATCACAGGTATAGTTGCTAGCTGTGATTTTTGTGGCAATCTGCAGAGAAATAAAGTAGAGAATTTAGAGTAAAAAACTTCCATGCCCTTGAGTCTTATAGAAGCCTATGAACTCAGTCACACACATCTAAATACCTACACAGTGGGTAATCCTTTAGGTTGTGACAGAAGGTGCTACCCTGAAAAAATGCTTTAGAAGCTCTCTAGGAAAGTCAACTTTTGTAGAAAAGCAGGACAATATCTAGATGCTATTGCTCTTTTAAAATGAGCTATAAAAGTCTGTAAGACAAGGCAATAGTGGTGTTTCAATGACAGTAATTACTGCACTTACTATTGCACTGTTTCCCCTAGGAGAACTGACCCCATAGTAAAGACCATCATCAGTGATGTATGTCACAGGTTACCAAAAAAACTTACCCATTTCAGTTTTTCGACAGCATTTTATCCTCTATGAGATGTAATGGAACTGTCACGCCTGAGCTCTAAGGATTTGACAACTGAAATTGAAAGGCTTAACATTTCAAAAAGCTTAGCTGATACCATGTAACTGCTAAGACAGCAGTTTTGTTGCATTATCTTACAGCATCAGCCACTACAGCAAATGAAAACTTTCAATTTGCTCCTCAGAATACTTGCCTGTAAGAAATGTTCTGATAAAAAGCACTTAAACACCCAGGTATTTAATTCTGGTGAGACTGAACAGAAAGTGAGTAGTGTTTAGAAAAGAAGGACGGTACATCAGGCTAGAAGGTGTGGCAGAACACTGGATTTCTAATTCAAAACAGCTTGTATGGTAAAGCGGATGTTTCCCTTAATCCCAGGATTGGAGGTAGATTAGGGAGCCTCCTCGTAGCTGTTTTATATAATACCATTTCTTCTTAGACATACAGGTATGTTGCAAAATCCTCCTCTGGGACAAAGTGACCAAGAATTCCTTTGAGAGCAGAGCTAGAGACCACCAGTCACTGTTTCTAACTACCTGAACTCAGTTTAGTGCTAAGTCTAAGGAAACTGAGTTAAAAACTAGAAATGGCAAGAAGCATGTGTGCAACCCCGTCATATTTACATGGGGAAACACCAGTACTTAACAGGACAAAAATAACCCTTCTATAGCTATGTTAATCATGGTAAATCTCCTTACAACCCTTTGAACATCACTGGAGTTCAAGTATGTTATTTACTTGTTACTAAACACACTAAATCCCAACTACACACTTTCAATCTGGATCTCACCAGTTGTGCTGATGAAGCCAGACACTGGGACACTTGTCTCCAGGGCAGGTGGCTACCACCCTTACCAGACTCCCAATTCCTACAGAAAGCTAGTATGTTAACTTTGTCCCAAGTAAACTGACTATGACACTACTAACATGTCAGGAGTCTGAAAACAGATCTATTTTTATCATCAGAGACACTGAAGAGCTTTTAGTCTTCATCTTAAAAACCAGCAGCAAATGGCAGTGCTGTGAAAGACACGGAACGACTCCATCACTTATGACAAAGAAAAGACAAACAAAGAACATTGCCTGATCAAGAAGCAGTCATGGAGGAAGAACCCACAATGGAACTCCCTAACTTGCTTCTTTCTTGATCACAGTTACTCTGTGATCAATTTACATACTCCTCTGAAGACATGTTCACAATTCATAGCTATAACTAGATACAGCTTAATTGTGCATAATTTGTTATCTGTTCTTCTAATCCATGATTCCCCTTCTCCAGGGCATACGTTTTTTCATAAGTGACTTGAGAACCATGGAGATTGCCAAAGAACTTATCATAAATCTACCCAAAAGATTTCAGATAAAGTATTACCTTTTGATTCCAGACATTGTGAGATATCCTACTTCTCTGCATGCCAGATGCTTGGCAAAGTGCATATTTAAGCCATCACACTAGCAGCTCCACTTTATTAACTGTCCTTGCTTCTTTAAGTCACCTCTTAAGGTCATGTTGTCTTTCATGCTTGGACTTCCACACTTCACTTGGGAATCCCAAAGCTCACTGCTTAGGAGGATTACTCTGAGGATTTTATGAAGGAAGAACCAAAAAATGTCCTTTGTCAAAATGAATACCAGCATTGTTGTTCTCTATAGCTCTTCCAGAGCTGGACAACTCTTCTTTTTTTTTTTCTTTTGTGTTTGTGAACATCTTGATTTGACAATTTAATGGCTTTCCCTTGTGGTCAGGCCTCTTGCTGATTTGCATGAATCTTTCATACAGAAAACATAACAAAAAAGATTTTCTAATAGGAATATTGGTGTCATTAAAAAGCCAAAAGGCAGACAGAATCATTAAAGATTAAGCATCTTTATTGAGTGCATATTCTTTCCTCCTCTTTGCCCTGTTTTATATAGATATTTTGTTAGAATGGAGAAGTGAAACAGATAAATATAAACCCCACATTTTCAATATCACCTTTCTCCAGCTAAGTCTGCACAAATCAAAACAAAGTGACCTGTCATTATCAGAATCAGTCATGCCAATTTCCCTTTAAAAGCTTTAACACAGGTCTGGCAGTTAATCAACTGCTTTTTGCTTTGTTTTGTTTCCATCATTCCTTTGTGCTTCTCTTTGCTCTTCCAAAGACAGAGCTCCTGCCCCAGTACTTACACTAAGCAGAGCTTTAGAGGACCAGCCTTTGAGCCTCTTTGCATACGCCTACAGGGCAGGGGGCAGCGTGGGCTCCTGCTCTGCTGATAGGAAATAAGCCAACTCTGATGAAGAGACAGTGGAGGGAAGGCCAAGTCTGAACCATCATCCTCTCACAATCAGTTAATATTCACTGGTACTATTCTCCCCACCTGAACAGCAAGAGTTTCATATAAACCGCGATCTCTTACATGTGATGAGGAAGACTGATTTACCTAACACATCATATTTGATTAAGTCTTCTTCCTCTGTGCAAACTGTTCCAGCCTGCTCTCTCACCATTCCTGTTAAATCTTACTTGGAGTGGGTGAGGTTAGAAAGAACTAAGATGCCATTGCTAAGGTTTGTACAAAATAGTCATGCTGACTACCAAATAGTAACTTTACATTTACATTCAGTGGTTTCAGTGGAGCTTTATCATGTTGTATCAGACACAGGCCTGGATCATTTCCCCTTCATTAGGGAAGATTTTAAATTACACTTCCTGAAAATATAGCTTACTGAGACAGACTCCCTTCTCAAAACATCAAGTGGAAAGGTTTGTATTGCTAGATACACTTAAAAGGTCAGTCTTAAAAGTCATGAAAAATACTGCTGCTCTATGAATTTTCAGAAATTTGAGAGAATAAAAATGCCAGAAGTGTTGCAAAACCACCTAAAATAAACAGAGCTGCAAAAACGTTGTCATTATTGCAGGAATAGTTTTCAGCCTGTGGTTTTGGCAGAAGTGAAGCAGTCTATAAATGCTGAAGTAACGTCTGGCTTAGGAATAGCAGCAGGCTCTTCCAAGGCTTTTGTGCTACTAAGCTGAGCAGGGAAATGCAGGTTCCACATGGAGCTCCCAAAATCTCTGTCCCAGCTATACAAAAGGGAGAGGTACAACAGTGCTGACCATTGCCCTGCCTGGGTTTTCACACCTTCTCTGCAATTCACAAAGCCAAGCTGGGCACACAAAAAAAAGGCAGAAACAGGCACAGCCCACGTACATAACACAGTGTGTAGGTGGTATCTATTCAAGACTCTGGAGGAGCTCAAACAATACACCCCTCTGAGCATGGTGCAACATTTTGGTACATCAGTCTCATGAAAAGGCAGTGACAATACAAGATCCTCCAGGATTTGGGCATCTTCATGTACAGCATCATCACCTACATCAAGTACATGCTTTGTCCAATGACAAGGGCAGACTGCGCAAGCCAGGCTCAGACCTAAGATTAGCTCAGGATTCCAGCCTGCTGCTGCATTGGGATGGAGTCACATCCTTTCCCTCTCCCCTGGTTTTAGGAACTTCATGCTCTCGGAAGCCAAGTCGAGAGCAAGCAAAAGCCCAACCTATCTCCTCCACCAGTAAGAGCAGAGTCCTTGGAGATGAGAAATGGAGATCTGAATGCTCATTATTTTGTACTGAGGCCTCTTGATCCCCCGACAAATGCTCTACACTGCTCACAACTGTCTCTTCCAATAGTGTTTGCAGGAAAATGAAGCTGGAGTTTGGGAGGGCTTTTTTTTTTTTCCCAGGAAAGCTAGAAACTAACTCAGCATACACAGTATATTATATAAGTATCTTTGGGTATAAGCAAAACCTTTCCTACACCTCTTACGAAACTTTCTGTAGTTTTTGAGAAGTCTCCCAGGTCAGAAATCAGACCTAGAAAAATTTTAAACTTTGTTAGTAACCAAACGAGAGCACTCTGGTGAAGAGACAGCTCTATAGCAAAGCCTGGACTCTCACATTTTTACTGTGTCATCTCTGGGTGCCCAGGATAAACATCCAAAACTTCCCACCAGTCACCACATGCAAACCAGTTGTCGGGGGTTGAATTGTTCCCTTTTCTTTCTTTGGAATTTTCTCCATTTGTTATGCTAAGTATTTGTGGCTACACCTTAGTAGCAATAGTTTTTCCCTCNNGTATCTTCTGCCTGAAAGCCTCTGATTTGCAACTATAATAATTAGAAGGGAGGGAGGTTGCATTCTCCATCTCAGAAAAAGGGGTTCTTGCCTTTCTTTAGCAAATACCTGTCTTTCAAACCAAGACACCAGTCTTCATCAGAGGAACTCTACAATCTCAAAACAGACATGTAAATCTCCCAGGGACACATTTTTAGTGCTAGGGAGTCCAGGATTTTAAACTGAAGAAAAGCATGTTTAAAGGAAGGACTAAAGAATGTGAGAAACCCAGGGTAAGCGCCAGTGCCACAGCACCCTCAGCACTCATCAGCATGGGCACACTTTATTTCAGAGCCCACGGTGCAGCACTGGGACCCCTTGGCCAAGGGTTGACCATGTAGCAAGGAATGGGTATTGTGGCCCCCAGCTGGTATTCAGGTCTCTCAGATAAACACAGCAGCTGCTTACTCTTTTGCCAGGGTCTTCATCTGTATGTAAATCAGCTCAAATTAGCTCTAGATTCTGCTTCAAGATTTCTGAACCTAAGCTTCAGATTACAGGCTGCTAGATCAGTAAGAAAACAGCAAAACCAATGTAGTGAATCTATTCTTCTGCTCTTCTCTAGGTCTACTCTGTGTCCACTGCACCTGGTGTGCCCTCACATTAGGAGAAATTACACCAAAGGTATTCTAACACAGTTAGTAGTTGGACTCTGACACAGCTTCGCTGCCTATTTGTTGCATAAAATTACTGGGACTGTCTGAGGAGGTATTAGCATTTCTGTACAGAATTGGACTTAACAGCATAGGACTTTCGCTGGTCAGCACATGCTTGGCCTCTGAGGTTTAACACTTTCTAACATGCCAGTTCTGCCTGAGAATCATCTATGGCTTTCTAGAGCTCTACTTCCATGGGGTCAGTATTCTGCTGGGTTGTTCTTAAGAAGAATCATCAGATCATTTTTATCAGAAAGTGTGAGCCAGAGAGAATACTGTGGAGTTAGTCACATAAATGGTTCAAAAACGGACAAGGATGAACAGTGTGCCAGAGAAGAAATTTCAATGGGAAAGCAGCGTAATCCCAACTTCTTTTGTCATGTGGTATAAACATCATGACTGAAACCACTGATTTGGAAAGACCTTAAAGACTCCTGCCACGGACTGCTGTAGGGAGTGGAATGCAAAAACCTTTGTGGGAGAGGATTGTATTTCCTTCTAGTACTCCTCATCCTCATGTGAGGTTCCCTTGATTTATTAGTTCATGACTAACCCTCTTCTCTAAGAGTCAGCTGGTTCAATCACTCTCAGCTACCAACTCCTCTTTCCTGAGCTGCTGAACTCCACATTGCAAAAGGCTTGAACACCCTTGAATCAGAATTAGCTAATACTTAATGTAAACCACAGGATGCACGTGTGTTTGCAAAGCACCTTGTGGCACCAGGACAAGAGTGCTGGTATCTCCAAAACTGCCCTCTATGAGCAGGTACAGAAAGTAACAGGAAGCAAGGTGTTCACCTCAAACAAAAAAGATGCAAAAGCAAAAAGATGATTTTGTTGTTTTGTCTTTCAAATGCAAGAGCAGCTGCCATAATTTTGTTTTTTGTTAAGATACAACTAGGTTTTGAAATTGAAATACTAAAACCACTAATCTTAGCATATCAATCTAACTGCCCCGGGTCAGTAGTTGCCTTCCCAAACTGAGCCCTCATCTAGCCCAAGGCAGTGTTCACATGTATTAAAAACTAGGTTATAATAACAGAAAGTCCTTTAGAAATAAATGATTCTGATTGTCCCAGCTCCAAGACAAAGCTTTTTCCAACCACACGTACTAGAAACCCCAGCAGACTAAGCCCTTCGCACTTTTCCTTCAGCTGGTGCTCCAAGACTTTTTCTGAAGGAACCCACACCAATATCACAAACCCAACAGGCACATTTTCAGCATTCCTCTAATAAGGCTCAGAATGAGCCATTAGATCAAAGAGATTAAGATCATTCCCACACAGACAGGAAAAGCAACTTTAGCCCCTTTGGCTGGGAGAATCAGATGATCCCTCCCCCTTGCTTAAGACGTTATCCAAGATCCCTTTCTCTGCGTGCCTTATCCTCCCATCAGTCCACAGCTTAAATCCCTTGCATTTCCAGACACGTTTTATTTGCATTTACAGCTCTGCACACGCTAAGCAATTCCTCTCCATCTTCACGTCTCTGGGAGTTTAGATTACCACTTTGCTAAAGAAGACAGGCATCTCAGACGAAGATATTTTCCCCTTAGAGACAACAGCTTGTCTCCACACCTGTTTGCTCTGGATTTCTCCTGCAGTTTGTAGAGGCTACAGTTAGGTTTGGTATGTGTTTTACTGAATGTACTACTCAGCCAAACTGCACCCACTGCTTGTGCCTACTAATGGTTGAATGGTGTTTAAAGAAAAACTTAAGCCAGGCTCCTCAAATTACAGACGCACATTGACTTGCAGCTGCGTAATGAATGTGTATATTACACATGATGTACAGCTGAGAGGAAATCTCTGCTCCTTAAACCTCCTGGCTAATGACACCAATACAAACAGAAGTATAGAAGAGGCTAAAAAAAAAAGCCAGAATCAAGCTGATAACAAGAAGAACCACAGCACATTAAAAAGCAAATGCATGAAACTTTAGATATTTCCCTCACTAACTAGCAATTGCTTTGATTTTTGCATGCCCAGCTGTAGGAAATGGAGTATAAGGACGTGGCAAACTGTTTATGCAAAACCACAATCAAAGCAAGGTGTCCTTAAGGGATTCCATAGTTAAAAATAGTATGCAAATGCTGCACAGCAACTAGCCTTCCTAAAAAACATCTACTGCAGCAACAGGATTTTTAAAAAATCATGGCCAGGCTTTCTTCCAAGGGCAAACTGAAGTGAACAAACTGCACATTTCAAGAATGTTTTTCTGCACACCATTAGCTCACTTTGGGGTAGAAAACAGTAATGAAGCATTTTTAGTATCAAAAAATCCCCAAATAACTCAAAAGAGAAGGAAAAAGCAAAGGTAAGAACTCAGGAGCCATACGCAAAAGCTGAACTCCTACTTCACTCCAACTGACAAACATGGTGACCTATTTCATCCCAAAATTTTGAATGGAAAGTGGCCAAATAAGCTTTTTCTCACTTATTCCTCAAGTTTATGATTCTTATTCTCATTTTTCATGTACAGAGTTACAACCAATTGTCAGGCCAACTCTGTAATTCCAGCTATAGCAAACATCAGGCTTTGGTGAAGAGGTGAGGGCTGAAGACACCCCTGGATGACTCAAGCCAGCTGAACCACCCCGCCGGCCTGAACCCCCAAACATCTGCTCAAAGTTTACATGAAAGGGTGAACTTTATCTTTCACCTTGGAGTTTACTACAAAGCTCTGTGCAAAGGAAAAATTATTCAGCTACAAGTAACAGTAGATCAGAAGGTTTTCAAATTACAGCAAGAACCTGAAGACTACCAATATTCACAAATCTCTGCACCCCATTTAGTTACTGGAAGAACATAGTAAGGAAGAGAATGAATTCACCAGCCATGGAAGTGCCTGGGAGCCCTATTCTGTTTTTACATCAAAAAGCACATCCTACTTCAAATCAGTAATCAGTTCTGTTAAGTCCTACAGTTTCTCTTGCCCATTAGATTGCATGGAGAAATCATGTGTGTCTCATCTAGTTTAAAAAGCAATTGTATAACAGGAGCTTAAGCAATGTATCTCTGGGGATGGAAGGAGTATATGGTAACTCTGTACCGAATAGCTGAATAAAAATCAGGTAAATTACTGAAACTAACAAGGCAAGTGAAACAGATCTTTCTAATTTTGCTTTCTAATAATGCTTTTGACATTCCAACCATGACACCTCTTCCAGGTATCAGTGGAAGTTGACAGCAGCTTGTTATAAATTCCTGCCCAGTCTCCTTTATTAGGCCTCCCTCTTATACACATTGGGGGGAAAACACATCAAAGAAACACTGCTAAGTGAAAAAAAAGTCACAGAAAATTAATGACAAATCCTTGATAACATGCTGAAAATAAAATCTAAGTCTTGTCATTGGATTATAGTCTAGAAATTGAACAGAATCTACAGTCTTGTCATTTCTACCCCTTAGAAAATATCTAACAAGCTTTGAACACACAAAAACCACCGTAATACTCTGAAGTTCAAAACCAAACATTAAAATGGTCATTCTGGGAAGCAACTGAGCAAGAATTGTCATTGGTTTATTACAGAGATCTCTACTTCTACTAAGTTATTTTGTTTTCCACTTTTCTGTTTTTAACTATCCTGTCTTAAAAATCAACAGTTCAGACCTGTTGAGATAAAATCCCCAAAATCTTGCAGCTGCCTCTAGCCATGAATGACAACTTTTTCTCATTATACATGCACATGTACATATATATAAGCATAATTCCAAACAACTCACACTTGAAATCTACAGACACACTTCTTTGTATTTCTTACAATAATACATATAATGTTAAGAGACATGTTTTAAGATGCATAATTTGTTGAAACAGCTGCCACAACAAATGAACTGGTCCCCCCTTCATAAATCTCTTCTTAGCAATTACTGCTAGAAAGAAAAACACCTACTGCAGGCACGTAAGGATTGACTTAGTTCTAAGACAACCTGCAGATGTCAACATCAAGATTTCAACTATACAGCTTTTGTCACATAGTGAGTATGTCAAGAGGAATGCTATGAGAAAAAAAATACCCAAGTGACCCAGAAACCCTGGGAATGCTTTTCAGTGCTTCTTAGGGAAGCATAAACCTGTGTACTATCTGCACATCAGCACATCTCAAAATTCTGATGCCAACTTCCACAGTTAGAGAAACATTATTACAGAAGAACATTATTACCACCTAATCCTCTCCACAGAGCATTTTATACTTACGTAAAAAGTGTTTTTCCAGTAAGGCTATTTCCAGGTGACCTTTGATCTCATTCAGTCTGTCAGACTCCGTTCTGTTAAAATCCTGGACTCCTGATGCCATGATGATGGTCCCTGGACCAGCCTATAAGAAAGCCAGAACACACTAAAAGTTCACGAGAATTTTTTTTTTAATTTTTTTTTTTTTATTTTGTGTCATTTAAATATACCAACTGATTTCTGGGGCAGTAAAGAAACAAGTCTGTGAGAAACATCCAAGTATCAACAACTCTACATGCCTCTTTCAGCATGAGATTACCAAAATAAATGAATGAAAGTTAATCAAATGTGAGTTTACAGAACACACTTCTGCAAAGCTTGGGAAGCTACAGAAAACAAGTGTTTCCCACCACCACCCTTAGCAGTTCTATTGCATCATCATTTAAGCCCTTCTGCTGACTAAAAAGCCTTATTTATACTGCCCCTCTCCTCTTCCCATGGAATGAATGGCCAATGTTACACACTTTAAACGTGAAATTGTGAAGCCAGCAAAAGTAATATTTTTCTAGATAATTTTTGAGCTGTTGGGAAACCTATATTGTATATTTTAACATCCATTTATGGAATGTGTAATTTTCAAGACCACAGTCTCTCAAGCAAATAAGGGGTTCCCCACTTCCCCACACCCCAGTTTACTGCAGAAGGATGTTGTTGGTGCCCAGGAACTCATCCTGGCAGGCCACGAGAGCGGGAAATCAGAAGACTGATTTACCAGCACCCCTTGAATGAACTCAGCAGAATACTGAAAATACTGCAGAAAGCAGGAATTAAAAAGCAATTTGATTAGTTAGTGAGACCACTGACAACTAACACCTCCATGAAGTAAACACAGAAAAACCCCAAGCCCACACAGCAGGTGATGCCTTCTTTCTCTCATAAAGTGGGCATTTTCAGACAGCAGGGAAAAAGGTGGGTGAGGGCATCTCCTAGGTAATGGTTGCTCAGCACTTGTGTAAAGTCCCCACCAGGTATGAAAAATCTGCCAATGAGAATTACAGGAGCTTCTCTAGCAGCTTATACTCAAAAATAAAGTGATAGATTACAGAAGCCCACATGTCAGAAATTATCTCAAGACAAAAAGGAATTTATTTATCTATTCTGACTATTCCCCACTCCTTGTTTGAACTCTGAAAACATACAGCAAGCGTATTCCTATCAAACACCAGCTTGCATACATTTAACCATGACAGCTTAAATTACATACATATATAAATTCAAGTAATCTACAGGAGACATTAAATTAAGACATTTTCTATGTTTTAGGACAGATGTGCAGAAAGCTACTGATAGCAAGGTATTTTCACAGTTGGGATTGATTTGCACTTTCAAGATAAAACAGTGTGGAAATACATATTAAATACCTGTTTTCTTGTTTGAGCTGATGCTGAGTTTAAGCCCCAGAACCCGTCGATACAGGCATATCAGCACTCTGTAGGCAGTTACTGCCTAGCTTTTACCTAGCACCAACTCCCCACCTGGGCTTGCTCAGTACAGTGCCAAGGAGAGATGCTATTTCCAGTCCCCTAAGCAGCACCCACCCACACAGCCCTCTGTCAGCACTGCTGGCCCTGACAAGGAGCAGAAGCTGTTGGCTCAGCAGCAGCCTTGGGCTACTTCCCCTTTTGGAGCCGGCACGAATCACACCACAGCAGAGAGGAACAGACCCCAGGGCAGTCCTCACACGGGGAGCTGCAGCACAGCATCCTCCTCGCCATGCCCCACATTTCCATTGACAGGGAGGTGCAGTGACAGATGCCATTTGCAACTGCTCCAGCCATTGCAGAAGATTATCAGAGACTGTTTTCAGATGAGCACAGGATGCAAATTAACCTCTGTGTAGATCTCTTATCTACAGAGCTGGGTTGTATCTACTTACGCCACAAGATTTAGTGTTATCACTTGCCAGACATTTGGAGAGCCCCAAGGAGGATGGTGTGGCTGAAGCTGAAAAGCAGCACCTTTACAACACACTCCATGGGCAGCCACAAGGGAAGTGTTATTAAAATATAGACTGCTGCCCAGGTGTTAATGCACAACTTTCTGCAGTGTATACCAACATCTAGCACATAGGGACAATCTCTGCTCCCAGCATGCACGAGTTCACAGGGAGCTGTCTGAAGAAACAGTGCCACCGCTTAAATATTTTATTGATAAATAAATAAAATCACATACAAGACAAAGAGCAAAGTGCTGTACACAAAAGGAATGTGCCTGGACACTGGGCATCAGCCCCGTGCTTAGACAGCAGCTAGTTCCCACCCCAGGTGAGGGAGGACAGGAAAAAGAAAGGGGTAGCAAGTACCTAAGCATATTCATTTTCATCCTCATTGAAGATACTAGAGATATTTTACCCAAAGATGTGCTACATTTCAGAAATCTGTATGGAGAACCATCTCTGCTTTTGCTTCTTCAGAGATGTTGAGTCAACAATTAAAGCCCAAGATACCTTAATTCTGCCTCTAAAGAAGAAGGAAAGAGCAATAGGTGCGTAGCACTGGGGAGAGTGATACCAGTTAACATGACTCATTCTTAAGAGTGTCCAAATATTTTTATCTGCTAAAGCATTGGACCAAGCAGCCTGACATCCACTGATGGGTAAAAAAATCAGAAGGTGCACATGTTTAATGCACATCTTTAAACTAGCTACAAAAGGTTACAACGACTTTCTAACTTGAGAGGAGAAAAAAAGGGAAAAAAAAATCCAGTGAGTTAAAACATAAGGCTGCTCACTAGAATACTAGGAGCAAGATCATGTAATTGACATGCAATAATAAAACAGTTTATTAAGATACACAGTGACACAAATTTGGTGGTGCACCCAATTTCCAATATTACCATCACCACAACATTTTACGACTACCATTTAGAAAGATTCATAAAAACTGAGGACGCCCAGGACAGTGATATGCAAAAAACATTTAAGCAGATGTCTCTGTCACAGAAGTTTTTTCCCCACACCAACACACCTAAGAAAACAAGAAATAAGGTCTCTACATTTGCTGAAGGTCAACTGCCTGCCTCTGAATTCAAAAAAGTCCCTCTGTCTGAAGATAGCATATCTGGCTCAGTCACAAGTTAACAAAATACTTGCATTAATTCCAGTTTCATCTGTGTAAAGGTTTCTCTTCTCTGCTGCCTCTCTAGGACAGCACTGGGACTTGGGCTGGATTAACTACACTGTACTGATGTCCTTTCTAGTTTCTGACTCACAGTAAAAGCCTTGAAGGCTTCCACAGATTTCTGCTTTTCCTTCTGCCTCTCTAGGTTTGACAGTATTTGACACAGGAGCCCTCTTAAAATGTTGTTAAATTGTTATTACTTAGCCAAGACCATGAGCAAGGCCTGGCAGTGCCTAGGAAGACAAGAGAAATGCCCAAGGTGAACGTAGAGACGGAGGGGTTAAAGGAATATTTCTGATATCAGCGGACTGCCTGTAACCCATTAGCAGAGCTCAGGGGTGCTTGTCCAAACCACATCCAGCTCCATATATAAAACCCACATCTCCCCACAAAAGTGTTTTTCAAGCCATCTGCAGTTCAGGCTTTTCGTAAGAGCAGTTCCCAGCCCAAGACTTCTCTGCCCTCCCTCTCCAAAATCCTTCATCCTGCAAGCCCTGGGATTTTGTTCTGTGTGCTGCCACTGTCGCTGCACAGCCACAGAAAGGGTCCAGGTCACTTCCCAACTGAGCAGCTGTGGATCTGTCCTCTCCACCTGCAGCACAGCACATCTTCAGTATCACACAGAAACACAACTGCCCAACCCTATGCTTCTAATTTCCTTCCACAACACCATATGTATGTGGATGATTTTCCTCTAAGAATATCTAACTGATAGTGATAACTATCTGATTTCCAAGTTTGTCATTAACTTGGAGAGGAGCCGTTCTCAAACATGAAGGATGGGGAGCAGTGAGGACACAACATGCCAACCCCAGGGGCAAAACCATCCACTCAAGCCACTCCTCAGAGCCCAAGAAGTGGTTGGGACACAACACAGGGAAGAGGTAGTTTAAAACAGAAAATTTTAACTTGCTTTCATTTGAGGAAAAAAGAGGCGGGGGGAATCTTCAGCAATACAAACTACACAGCTTGTCTTGTGAAGTTCTAGCCTCCTGAGTTTTTCATCTGACACTTCGTGTGCATTTTCTTACTTCAAATTATGAAAGGGCTCCCCGTGAATGCTGCAATTACCTGCTGTAAGAAAAGGAAAAACTCAACAACATTGCTTAAGAATGAAAGCATCTGCATGAACAGTTAATCCTTAGAAGCTATTCTTGGAAGCATACTCATACTGGCATGCTCCTAAAACACAGCTATATTCAACATAAATTTTTAAAAAACTAGTGCTAGCCAGGCTTAGAGACTTTAACTTCTTAAATGCAATGTTTGCATCATGCTTCATACCTTCCAACCACTGTAAATGAGATGACCAACAGAACAACATTTAAAGTTTTAATTGACATGTGTCAGGAAAATCCAAGCTGTACTGCAAGAGCAATTAAAGTAACGTTTTCTGTACCACAATAACTCAGATTTAATCCTAGCACACTGTCAGGGAACTTGCATAAGTAGATCAGGCTGCTTTCAGTACAATATGCCAGAAACAAGAGAACTTTACTAGCAATTCTCACTGCCAGGTTAGTGCCAGCCTCTACAGGTTTAAACACAGTTTGTTCTTTCTCCACTCTGTGAAGGGGATGTGATCTCTCTGCACCACATTCACTCACATACCTGCATGTAGAACTGGATCTTGTCTCCCCTTCTGAAAAATAGGATGGGTAGCCCTGAATAAAGGGGACTTTAATTACTGAGCAAGCAACATTACATCAATTTCTAATGTCACAACAAATGCTAATTGATTTGGAATGGACTGGGTTACTCCCTCTACCTATTTTGCAATTGTGGTGTTTTTACAAAACAATGCAGAGAGAGCAGTGCTGCATGCCGTGTCTAATGCTCTTCCCTTAAAAAAACCCACATAACCAGCTACGGTAAAGAGGGAAAAAAGGAAGAAATCCAGGAAGTGATTCAGGAATTGAAAGAGATGTTTAGCAGAGAGTTAAATTTGTTAACCAGCTTTTCCATCTTGGCAATGATCTGATCACAGTGTCCAAACACCCACAGGGACCTAAGAAAGTATCTCCTATTTAAGGCATATCTGGTAGCTGAGGCACTTAAATGAGAGGGGGAAACCCACACAAGCAAGCCGCAAGCCTGTAAGCTGAATCCAAACTAGTTCAACTTAAGACAAAAATGTTTTTCTTTTGAACAAAAACTCTCAGAAACCACTGAGAATTCAAAGGATAATATAAATCCCTCTATCTCCAGAGTCCTGCGACCAGGAGCTAGCTTTGTGCTTTACCCAAACACAGGTTAGAATGTTTATTATTGAATTAAATAGGTAAAGCTCAGTTTAAAGATAAAGAATACTAAATGACCTCATCTGGCCGTCCTTTCTCTTTTCACAGTGTGTAAATTTTACATGTGCAACTTCAGTAAGGCATGTGAAGTGTTGGGACTAAGTGCTACTGTGCAATCTGTGGCCTGGGACTGAACAATGACTTCATTTTCCGGAAGTGCAACAGAGAATGATGCTCTTCCTGGCAGATGATCAGGGCTCTGCAATCACATATGACAAGGCTTTACGACAAGCTTTTATGACAAGGCTTTTTACTCTGCAACCTCCATTTGTATCAAGTTTTTGCACATGTCTGTCAAGTTCAGATGCATACCTAAAGAAGAGGCACATTTTAAAGTGTACAGTAAATCTGTGAAGCATGGAAGGGTCCTTCATTCATATGAGTGTACTGTGCTGCTCTAATATACAGAGATCTTTCCCTAATACCTCCATAATGATTAATACACCACACAGGGTCAAGGGGAGGGGAGTAGAGAGGGGCAGAGATGAAGTCTTTGTCTAGGAAATGGTTGACAGTGAAGATGCAGATAAGGGGACTAGGACTCTAATTCTGTGTGCCTATGTTCAGTTCCAAGCCACCAGTCTTGCTCTTTCAAGACCATAGGTTCTGCACCCATATTTCAATAGAAACAATGAAGGAACAGAAGTGGAAGCACAGTAAAGCTCACATCTATCTGAAAAGACATGTAGCCGAACTTCCATTTGCACAGAAGACTTGCATTGGTTTTTGTGTTCTTTCAACAGTTTCTCAAAGGTATTAAACAGGAAGAAACTAATAAGACTTGGTCTTGCCATGATCAGTGTAATACAAGTATAATACTAAAGTTGCTTACAGAGCCTATAAAAGAAAAACACCCTGTACAAGCAATTTAAGTTATGAGTTTTAGACACTGAATTAAAACCAATTCAGGCACAACTCAACTATATAATCTCAATAAGAAACAGACAAATAATTCAGAATTGCACTGTTCACACAACCTCAGACACCACTACATTAATATTGATTTAAATTTATATACTAATAATATAATATATTCTTTATTCTTGGCACCTCTGCAGCACAACAGATAATTTCTTCTCCCTTCACTTTCCAGATGGGCAGCAGCGCTTAGTGCACAGATGCCTGTGAGGGCCAACTGTTAATTCCTCAAAATTCCCATCGGAAATGTATCCCTCATACAGACCTTTTTCCTCATACCAATACGCTTATGTTGCCCATATCTGTAACACAGGTGCTGCTCTTAGGCTGTTCCAGCATCACACTGGGTTTGAAGCTTCCTAACATCAGGAGTGGGGCAAAACAAGTTCGGTGCCATTTCTGCTTTCCTCTCTCTCTTTCTCCCTGATTTTAAAGAACTGCCCTAAACTGTATCCCAAGGACTTAGACCACAACAGCTTAGCGCACTACATAATCAGCCAGAAAGCAAAGTGTTTCTCTAAGTTCCCTTCTCAGCACACAGAACTCAACATTTTGAGAAAACAGAGACCATCCCTGCAGATGTGTAGCTATTAAGGCTTTGTAACTATTCAAAACTGCAAGTTTACCTTGCTGTGCCCTCGGCTACCCTCCATACCACCCAGGAGCTACTATTCCCCTGAAGAAATACAGAAAATAGTACCTGGAGTTTAAGGCAGATCTTTCTGTAGCCTCTAGCTTTGCAATCCAGATACTTCTGATTAAATACAAAAGGCATCTAATATATACCCACAAAAAACCATAAAGCCTTAAGTGTAATACAAATGAGCCAGTATTTACCTATAAATAACTCACAAAATACCACGTTGGAAAGGCAGCAGCAGAGATTAGTCCCAGTATACACAATACTCACATTTGAACAAATGACAGGTGTCTTCAGTAGAATAAGAGCAAAGGAATAGCTTTTAACAGACTTCCTTGTCTGAGAAGCTTGAGGATTTACATATAACAGACTTTTTGTGACCAAAACATGCTCTGTCATTACCACCTGTTTGTTCCATGATCATAGGAAAAACATTGTGGCAAAAAAGCTCTCCATAAGCAGGACTGTCTGTAGCACCATGAAAGCCCATTTAAATTTTAAGAAGTTAATAGCTACCGAACTGGATACAAGCTGCCAACCCCAAAGGAGATGCATAAGCATAAACAGTTTAAAATCTTTTAGGTTACAGCTTGCTGTAGCAAGCCCCACATTCCTAGAAGTGAGCCTTCAGACAACAGTCTGATCACATTTTGGGGATAAAAACTGCACAGTAAGTTTTCACAGGGTAATATAAATTCTGAATTCCAAGTCACTTCTACAATACAATTATACAGACAAATCTAAATTAAGACTGTAGCACTCCAAGCTCATGGATGCACAGTCATGTTTTTAACAGTTAAAGAAGGATTTTATTTTACTTTTTTAACCAATATTTAACTTTTCCTGAAGCAGTGTCTTTGAAAAAGGTAGGTCTGCTTTGGTGCTTCTGCTTACAAGCATCAAAACATTTTAGCACCATCTTCACAGGTTTAAACCAGCCCTAATGGCATGGAAGCACTACTGGTTACAACACTTCAGTGGAGAAGGAGATGGTGTGACCCTCTAACACTAATGAAGGAAGCAGAAGTCTTATCCTTAAAGTCCTGGAGAGTGTCATTTGAGCAGATCTGAGCTACTCAGACTGAAAAGTTGCCATTTCTTTTTCACATATTCATTAGTAATTCAACAAAACAAATAAAAACCAGAGAACATTCGGAAGCACATCCAAAATTAACAAACCTGTCAACTCACAATATATAAAATTAGAAGTAGGGACGAGGAACTCTAATATTTGAGAAATTAATTGATCTTTCCACAAAACGGAAGCCTATTATTGGGAAGCTTCTTCCTAGCCCACAAATCTTCAAGTGTTACAACCAACATATAAGGATAAACAACTAGTAATTTCTGTTATTTTTCTGCCTGAAAACTATAAAACATGACAATACCTAAATTGAGTACTTACAGGGTCTCTCAGCTCTTCATTGTCTCGAGCTGACGTTCGAGGTATCTTCACTGGGATTTCATCTCCACATTCAGTGTCTGAAGCATTTGGAGACTCTGCTAAATCAAGGAACTCATCTCTCTTGTGACCTCTGAACCTTATTTTGTCCAACTTCTTTAGCATGTTCAGCACTGCACTTTTCTGCTTTACCTTAACATGACGGTTGGAGTCTCTGCAAGATTAAGAAATCAAGAGTATATCAGAAAGCTTGCAATAAATCTAAATACACACATTCTTATCTCTAACTACTCCCAACCATCTTTCAAGTGCCTTTCTGCCACTGGAGGAAAAACATGCTTAGCTTTTTAACAGGGGCTTTTTCCACAGTGTAACAGATGCATGGTTTGGTTTGCAGTAGATATCATTTACCTTCTTCCCAGACTATCATGGCCTCCCTCTCCTGGCAGTTTTTAAAGCAAGTCAGAATAGGCAGAAGGAACAACCTGCACTCCAAATAAAGATTAGAAGTCAGTTCCTAACAGGTTACTTGAAACAAAAAAAAGTTTAGCTGGTAAGTCCACATTCTTCAGTTTGATGCTTCTAATCAAAGGCAAATCCACCAAGCTTCACAATCAACTTTCAAATTCCCAGACAAACCAGAGCAAAAGAGTAAGGATGCTATTATATCTCACTTATGACCTAAAAAAACAGGAAGTACCAAGGGTTTACTAAAAAAAGCCACAGACAGATCTGTGCAGAAAATTTCACCAAAATTAACTGGAACAGACAATAAATGATATTCAAACACACTGCTAAAATCCTTAAAATTACCACAACTGACAATCTTGTATACCCCTGATATTAAACTAGGAGAAGCTTTTTAAAAGACAACAGAAGAAAGCTTAATTTATGTGCGTAAACTCATTGTAATGGCAGCTTTTCAAGACACTGCACTGTGTAATTTCTGATTTAAACCAGACTTGCCAAACTGGTCCCATTCAATGAATCACACTCTGTACCAAAGCTCCATCTTTAAAAAGAAAAAGCCAAACCCAACAGTTAGTTCCTTGATCCTGTCACTCCAGCAAGCTCCTGCTCTGTCAGTTTATAACAAAACAGCCACAATTATCTCAGCACACAGAAATTCAACTGGAGGATGATGCCATGCTCTAGCACACGGATTTTTAAAAATTTATTTTGAGGCACTTGTTCCTGGTACTACCCTTTTGTCCTCTATGGTCAGCACCGCCATCCTCTTCATTTGAAGTCATGCTTAGCTTCATGGCACACCATCCCAGACACCAGTATGAGATTAAAGTTCAAAGGCAAATTCAGACACATGTTACTTCAGGAGTAAAAATAAAGAGCAAAACATAAAAACCTTTTGCTATTACAGTCTTTGCACCTAAGGCAATTCTCACCTCCTAGGACAAACCCCTTTTCAACAGAACCCTTCAGCTTTCCCTATGGATTCTCCACTTACTCCAACACTTTGGCAGTGACTACTCACACCAGGTTTAACTCAGACCATTCCCTTCAAATATGTCTTAGTTTGCATCTCTGCCAAGGTTTATTAGCACCTTTCAATTAAACACAGAAGTTTTAAACTAATACAAATCCCTTACAGTACAGCTGGCAGAAAAAAAAACATTAAAGTCTTGCTTTTTATCAGAGATGCTTAAAGTTGCAACCCTGTGTTTAATCTATCACAGAGAAACACTTGTGGTAACTCACACCAAGGTTATTTTCTAAGAACAGCTTTTCTTTGAAGTTCTTTCACTTGTCAGAGCTATGTTTAAAATAGAAACACTTCTTGCTCATTCATTGACTATTTGATGAAGAAACTTGTCAGCTATCACATCCAGAAATATCCCTAGGTCCTATTTATAGCAACTAGGGAACAAATGGTATGACAGAAGTTTAAACCTCTGATAAGCACCAGCACAATTGTATTGCTCTCTCTCCCATCACAACGATCTCCACCTATGTTCAACCAGATCTACATACCATAAGAGACCTAAAGCAAAGCAGCTGTAAACCAAATCCTGTCTGTTCATCATCCACACTGTCACTGCTAATGATACAGCAATGCATGGAAATAATAAGGCATGGTAGACTGTTACTCCTTTTCTGGAGTGGCTGGGCAGCCATCAGCCCCTAATGATGGAGGACAAGCATGCATCCCATGCCTTCTCTATCCCTTTTAAAGATGGAGCAGTTACTGCAGATGAGCATTGCTGTCCTGGACAGAAAAAGGAGTCCTCAGCATTCTCCTGTGAGAACCACATTTATCCACTGCTCCTCAAAGGCCAGGACTGGATCTGGACATCTTTTATAGGGTGGTATATCCAGCACTTCCACAGATGGTTCAAGATCAGAAGTCAGCTTTCTTTCCCCTTTGCATAAATTCACATTCACTTATCACACGTAAGAAATGAGAAGCATCAAAAAACATCCTGAGACAAAGCAATCTCCAACCCTTACCATCAAGCCTCGAATGAAGACTGAAAAAGCCACAAGGACGGTGAAAATGGCCACTGGCATACCTGCCAGGGACAGGCACCATTTTGGGAAATTGAGCTCCATTCTCATCCTATGGTTCATGCATTTTTGCCCTAGGTCACGGAATAACCTGGCCAACAGATTACCCATGAACACATCCACAGTATTTTTTTTACTCACAAAACTGATGACTTACCCCCACCTATATTACCACCTAACCCTTTAAAAATGCAAACCTTTCTTTAAATCACTCCACTGAATGAAGTTCAGCATAAACTCTGATTTGGCAAATACATCATGAGGGTCAATATTTTTAAAGAATTATTCAGTAGGTTAAAAGAGGACACAGTAAAGAACCACACTCCAAGGCATTTCTAAAGTGCTTGAAGTACAAGAAGCTGGTTTATAAAAATATCTTCTCAGTTAAAATTTAAAAATAATAAGAGCATTTTGTCTAAAAATTGTTTTGCATGTACCAGGTTCTCAAATTACTTACAGTTACATTACATTAACTTAAGCAGAAATGTAAGCTTGCCAACAAGCTCCTATGAAAACTCATTATCCAGCCTCCATCCAAATGCTGGATCTAAGACAGGCTTTTTATGTCAGCAGCCTGCTCCTGCAACCAGCAACTCTTTTTTATGGTGACATTTCAGCAGTTTCACTAGGAAAAAAGATTCTTGGAGATTCCGTATTCCAACTGACTTGAGTCAAATTTAGATAAGCTTGAGGAAGCTTTTTGTAAAATGATAGACCAGAATTTGATCTAGAATTAGATTTATTGTAAAATACAGTAAATAAATAACTAAATATAAAAACATTTGCTTTACCATCATAGCTATTCATCCCTTACCTTCTCCCAACTACCTATCCTGGACTCTTCCCTACCCAAACATCCTTTCTGAGCTCAGCTGGTTCAGCTGCGAGTTTCAGGCTGTTTCTCCCCATACCCAGTACATCAAAACCACCATGCAAATCTGCACAAGAGGAGCTCAGAGTGCAAAGGCACTCACATCTCACTCTGCATTCAAACAAACCATTAACAAATACTATAACACTCTAAGAAAAATACAAGTATTTTTACTCCACTCTATGCATTTTAAACACTGCCATTTCCCAACACTATCATACATGTGACAATATTTTTTCCATGCTTAAAAAACCTCCTAGCTAAAATAATCTTTAAAGATTTTTTCTTTTTAATTGCCATTAATATCTACCACCTAATGCAAATCCTTCAAGCCTAAAGCTTTATTTTTTTTACAGAGGGCCAGGGAAAAGATGCCTTTATTTTGACCTAATATCTAAACCCCTCAAACAATGATGAGACCTTTTTTTCTAAATTAATATATCAAGACTCAAAAACGAAAACCAAGATACACTCACATTCCCAATTTACACTACGAACATAAAAATCAAGTTCTTCTACACTTTCACATAAAAATCGTAAGCAGATACACAAGAAATTTTTCAGCCTACATTTATAGAGAGGCTTCAGTAAGCAGACAACCAGCTTCCAGGGAATATTGACAGCCATCCCGGCCATCTGGAGGGACTTGTTTATGAGATGTGTTCCTATGGACAACCCTCCTACCCCTTCATGCCACTGCTACCCCATTTCTACTCCCGCATGAACATGGAAGAGGTTGGGATGCAGAGGGAACTCAGGGAAGTGCAGAACCCAATGTACCACTGCTGTCTGAAACCTGCCTGAACTCACACCAGAGTCTCCTACAAGTAGTTTATAGGTTCTGCTTTTCTGTTGGATTTAGTTTTTACACAAGTACTGTCTGTGGCCTGGCAGACCCGGCAGGGATTGAACAGCTAAATCTTCACGCACACTTTTCAGGGAAAGGGCTCTGCTTCACAACAGAGGGTTCAGACAGTTTTCCTTAGCTGTTAACAAAATACAAACCTGCTACACAAAGTCAAACAGCAGTGCCTCAGCAAGTGTTAGTCTGGAGCCTGAGGGAAAACAAACAAAGAAATATCCTGGATGAATTTCATCCCAGGTCAAAAAGGCCCTACATTAAGACTATGACACAGTACAGTAACCTTCAAAGCATCCATGTTCCTTTTGCTAGAAAAACAGCTTTTCAGAAAGCTGAAGATGACCTGCAAATCTAGCATACCCCTAGCTCTCATCGTTATACTCCATCTCCTTCATATTCTCCTTTCATTCTCAAAATACATTTCTGCAAAAGTCCAGTAGAAGAGCCCTGGTATTCAAGAAAAGCCAGGCTGCGTGTGGATTAACAAATACAGACATTGTCGTCAACACCAGGACACTTTGGTCTTATCATGAGGAAGGGATGTGCAAACTGAGCGAGTGGAAAGTATCAGGATTGAGTTTGGTATTTATTACTTCTACACTGAAAAGCTCCTGAATACTATCTGAGAGTTGACAGGAGAGTAGTAACACAAGACAAACCCAATCCATCCACATACACTGAAAATTAAGCTTGGTGTATTCTATTCTTTTTCATGTCTAACTAAAACTGGAAGGGACAGTGAGTATACCTAAGCCTAATACAGATTCAGAGTCCTCTGTATAATGTTCTGTGCAAAAAGTTCCCTCTTGCTACATGATTTTTCCCCTCAATGTCTCATTTTAGTTAATGGGATTTCATTTCCAGTCAATTTCTGAACATTTTGTACTTATTAATATTTTAAGAAACTAATCAGAGAAAGATCAAGTGCACTACATAGTTCCTTGTCTGCTCAGCTTTTCACAGAATCACAGAATGTGTCAGAGTGGAAGGGACCACAGTGGGTCATCTGGTCCAACCTCCCTACTCAGGCAGGGTCACTGTAGAGGACAGGATAAAAGAAAAACACTTTTCTTCCCCCTCTGCACAGACTTCTCCCAAACTACTCTCCAGAAGGCTCACATCTGTTGAGAAAACCAAACTCCACCCACAGCACCTCTTCTTGAACAACAGGGAGCGGTTTTGTAAAGGTGAAGTTGGCACCTTTCAAAAAAACTTTTCATTAAGCTCAACTCAAAGACATTTAGCACACAGAAGGCCACACTCAACATGGCCCTTTCATGAACAGCACCAACATGAGACTGAGCTCAGCCAGGACAATACAATATCTCAGGTTCTCAGCATAGAATGATGTCATCACTTGTCACTGAAAACCAAGATGCAGTACTTTGGGCCAAACATTCAGTTGGATTGGCCAAGAGCAGTTTACAAACACTCTGAAAATTACAGGCATTGTGCAAGTGCCCTCAATTTCTGACATCAACAAACATGCAAACAAATCTTGAAACTGAGCTCTCTCCACACTCATCACAACAGGTTCATCCTGAAATAATATTCACTGCCTCAGTGTCACAGTTTTGTTAGGTCTTCTTCCACTTGCATAACCCTTGGCTTCAGGGTCATAACATACCCAGAACAAACTCCTTTCTGGTTTTGAGTAACATCTACCTTTCATGGTCAGGAGTTCTTAAAACTCTAGGAACAGACTAGACTAGACAGGGATAGATTAGGGGGATGGACTCTGGTGGGTCTTTTTTTTCATGATAGATGAAGTTATCAGGCTACCTTAGAAGAAACATGCTTAGTAACTCAGGATTACTCTGCCTTTAAGTTTAAAGGGAGACGAACAACAAAATTCCACCAGAATCACTTCCTCTGTGTTACAGACTCCCAGCAGAAGCAACACTCAGTTAACACAGTTTGGAAACCAACAGAAAGTTGTGCTTTGGTGTTGCAGACTTAAACAGATGCATTAATTAAGCAACTCAATTTAAATTATCCACTGACTGGGAGGAGGAGGGGAGGAAGAAAAACGTGGAAAGCTGTGTAACATATTCCATGGTTCAGTATGGGGACTGAAGACAAAGTTCAACATACAGATCTCGACTGCCACTGGTGAAGTTGTCACAGCAACCATAATGCAGCTTCATGAATATGCATTACACTAAAATCTCTTTTTTTCCCCAAAAGAGAGTAATGTGTCATTCAGCTCACAACATGAAGCTCCCTGGGAGATAAATCAGGACTGCACAGTAAAAGTGACTTGTCTTCAAAACCTTTAGCTTGGCTGCTGCAAACAAAAGGGTTGAGGGAAGAGGGGAGACACAGAACATGGTGGGTTGGAGCTGTAGGACTTTCTTCTGTACCTTCCTCAGACAGTCCTTCCCACATATTTGGCAAAAATGTTAAGACAGACATTCTCCAAATGAGATGCTCAGTTCCTGTGGAGTTGTAGATCTTAAACCCTCAAGCACCTGGGGACTGGCCCTACAGTCAGCCAGAGGCAGCAGCACCAGTGACCCTCCATGGAAGGATGGAGAAGGGGGAGCTGCTGCTCAGTGTCCAAGACAGCTGAAACTGGGGACCTTGACTTTCCACCACTGGAAAATTGCGAGTGGACTGGTTCACAAAAAAAAAAAAAAAAAAAANGCAGTAATTGTTTCCACTGAGTATCTGTGGGAGTTGTACTTTGTCCTTAACTCCCCACTTACCCTAACACATCTTCCACTACCACAGAGCCACCACACACACTTCCGTCTGTCATCAGTGAAACCTTTGTCTCTCACTGTGAAACATAAAATTAGCAAGCTTTGTTAAATTGTCTGTAAATTGAGAACTTTAACTCCCAAACAGGAAAATAAAACTCATTTTTCTCAGGACACCTGTGTGGGAGAAAATAAAAGTGTGACACTGATTATGCCACCAGAAGAGCTGCACAAAAAGCCTTGTACGAAGACTGCCTGAAGAGAGATCTCCAGCAGCATGCATGGACTAGAGGAACCACCAGCTCAACCCATGGCAGATATCCTGTGAAAGGCTTAGCATGTCGTGATAAAGGATATTGCTGACATGAACTTCTCCCTTCCTGGCCACCCCCTGGGTCCTCTTTTCTCTCCTGCTGTGTTCCTATCCCAATCCGAGAGGAGCCCAGCCAAGCCTGAAGCCCACTAGATCACAGGCAGACACCAAAGGAAGCAACCCCATCCATTTCTGCCACAGCCTTTATGTCATTTGATCACTCATGCAGTTTATCAGCTCATTGCTGAGCAACTAATATTTTGTGTTTGTTTTCTGGCAAGGTCAGTCCAATCAGAGCAGACAGGGATGCAGCCTGACTCCGGGAAGCACAGACTATTGGAGATTTTGCTACTCCCACACAGAAAATGTCTGTGGTGGTGAGCAGAGGGAGAAAGCATCCTTGTACAGCAGCCACCTGCACTTACATGAGGTTAAACAACTGCAAAGCTTCACCCTAAAGAGAGTGTTTATGAAGCTGCCACAAGGCACATTTCAGAAACTGGACACCAGAGCTTCAGTCCCTACTCTGAAGGACAGGGAAGAGTTTGTCACAGCTTGGCATTGACAAAAGGCTTTTTTCTGCTTCCTTGCTCTGAATATTATCTACTAGTCAGGGGAGAGCTGAGGGTGGAGACAGGAAGATGAGCATCATCAGCTTAGCAAGGGCCTCTGCATACTAGAAGGTTCAGGCAGCTCAGAACCGGATGGGCTTCCAAAAGTAAGAAGCTGGGGCACATAAGTGCTGCCCTAAGCAAGCACAACTTCTGCCAGTAAAAACAGAGACATAGGGGTGACAAATGGGGGAGAAGGACAGGACACAACTAACACAGGGTAAGAATAAGCTGTCACTGTATTTATGTTCAAATGGAAATCTAACTTGACAACACTCAGAATAATGCTGGTCTTTTACAGTTTACTTTAAAATAAATATTTAAAGTCAGAAGTACATATGATGGCAGGAGCATCTTATGCAGACCAATAAGTTTATTAAGAAGGTAATCATCAACTTTTTAGAAAAAGTGTGAGCCCTGCCAGCCCTGAAGAATTTTGATTCTATCCCTTAGAGTTAAAAAAGGGCAAGTTACTGAGACCTCTTTGATGCCAAGCTTTTCATCATCTCAACTGCATGTTCATCCTCTTCAGAGGGTAACTACAGATAGATCAGAGAATGAAGGTACTGCTAAGAAAAAAAGACCCTGTAGAAACGAGCTGCAATCCAAACTTAAAAAAGATTCTTTGAGAACAGCCTTCTAAGGTCTACACAGATTGGCTTGGTCCTAGCAGGTATTTCTTTGAGAGGACCCTCAGAAGCAAGTACCTCATCAGCTCAGGGTGTCTGATCACAGCTCACTCAGCAACTCATGAAAACAGAGCAAAGGTGCATAGCATCATCTAGTTTCGAAGAATGTCTATGCATTCCTTTTTTGTTTGTTGTGTCTGTAAACAAAGATGTACCCATGTGAAGCAGGACACAGCTCACAGCCTGACTAATCTCCACTGTGCATGTACACACACAAGCACAGCGCTGAAGAGAAGCCTGCTCCAGCCCTCACCAACCTCTGCACCTCACACATCTGAGTAACACTTCCCCTGAGCCACAGTGCCAAGCCTCCTGTGCATTACCATGTTACTTATGACAAGGCCATGCAGAAGGAATCTCTCAAGCTAACTGACAAAAGACCACAGATCTACAACTGTGTTACATATGCAGTGATTAAATGAACCCCCTTACCTTTCTGGCACCAAGAAACCACAGGGCCAGGTTCATACTTCCCAAATCACTACCTATCAGGGTACCTCACCAAGAACAAGACTAAGGGCCAGAGCACAGCAAGATGGTCTATTCCAAGAGTCTTCCCTCAGTTTAGGGAGACAACTCGGTAGAAGCTGACACTAGAACTTTGTGAGTATTCGGTTAACATGAAACCATCCAGATGCATGTGCTCACTGAAAAGATTCCCAAGACGTAGTAATTTTGTGTACAACACTTTGTAATCCATTTCTCCAAGTTTTAACTATCCTACTGCTGATCTGAGAATTCATTAACCTTCCAAAATGTGAATGTTGCAAGAAAATCAATGTTTCAGCTAGGCTGACTACAAAAATCAAAAGACAGACATGGCTGAGGAAGAGAACTGAACATTTTACCAAACACCAGGAGCTCTCCAACTGCCACACAGTTATAAAAATAATGTCAATGCATTAAAGATTTTTAACTTCTCCCCTTGTGGTTAAATATAACATTGCTGTTCCATGAAGAACTACAAAGATATAGCTAGCACATGCCAATTACAACCACCACTATAATCCAGAATCTTTTACTTCCTTCCTATATACTGGCCCTGAGTTTACAAAGAATGTGTATAATCCCCAAATCAGACATTTCCATGCAAGAAGCAGAACTGCTGCTCATTCTATTCCTTGTCCCCTTCTCCTAACAAAAACCTTAAAATGCTTCTGAAGTTGGTGCGACAAAACACAAGAGAAGGAAAGGGGAGGAAAAAAGTTAATATAGCATGGATTACACAAGTTTGCAGTATTATAATTGCACATTGTGTCAATCTCCAAATGAAGGGGCATAACATATTGTGTAAAAACTTGCATAAATAATGTGTAAAAGGACAGACACAACATACAAAGATGGTATTTACCAGACTAAATTAAATGAAGGAATAACACAGAAAGATCAAGTTTTATACACCAAGTCTGGCTTCAGGCATCAGCTTAATTTCTGGCACTGTCTGTACTACACAGCCACTTGTAAAAGCCATGTAAACTATTCCTCGAAATCTTACCAGAGAGTAAAAAAGTCAAGGTCAAGTTCCCACCAGACTGACAGAAAGCAGCACTCTGGAAAAGAACCTCCTTCATTCCACCCACACAGCTTGTCAAAAGATGAGAGAGAGATTTTACTCCACATAGAAGAGTTAGGAAACAGCAGAGGAAGTTGTGTGACACAGGGAAGCACTGAACTTGGTCTCTAGTTATCAAAGACCCCTCCTGCATTTCTTCTGACTGCAACACTTTATGTAAGTCCAACTGCACTGCTGGTACACTGGCTGCAAAAAGAAAGAAATCACTGTACCCGAAATACCATTTTGATATCTGAACTGCAATTACTTGTTTAAATAATTAACCTAGTGAAATGGCAGGCTCCAGACTGAAAGGCCCTGCTGCTCAAGGTAATCTTCCTTACAGGAGCAAACCTCTATTTTCTCACATTCCAAACTGCATGATTCCCACAGTAGCCAGAATACCTGCTCTTTGTCCCCATGTTTACATGAGAAATCCTAAACTAAAAAAAAAAAAACAACAAAAAACCAGAACAGCTAGTATAGCCATCCCTAAGGAATAGAACCACAATCCTGAAAGTTACCTCTTTTGTTCAGTAAACTCCTCAGGTCTTCTGCCATAACTGCAGATCTTTCATTTCACACATTGACTTTAACATGCTTTGAACAGCAAAACTCAGTAGAAAGCTTCACTATTAAATCTGATTCTCTCAAGAAGCAGCTGTTGTCTGGGTATCTCCTCCACGCTCTTTCCCAACAACCTCTGCCTGTAGTATCAACTGCTCTCAAAAAAGCTAATTTGGGTGATACCACTAACTGCTCTAAGAAGAGGATTGAAGATGGACACCAGTCCAGCCCAGGAAAAGGCTGCCATACATGCTTAGTAGCAGTGAGAGTTAAACAAGCAACTGATGGAGAAGCACAAAGGTGAGGCTGAGCAAAGTACATGCCCTCACCCCACCAACAGACACAGATGGGGACCACAGCCTATGAGGAAGTAGAATAACCTCAGAAAGAATGATGGAGAAGAGAGGGAGGGAAAGGAAAAAAAAAAAAAAAAAAGACATTACTCAGGTTTCCCATGCATTCTTGTATTTTCTCCCAAATTTTATTAGTTGACAGAACCTATTTCATTTTGCAAACAAAACCAAAATAACCCCTCACTCAAGACACTCAACAGTGGTGGAAATGAGCTCCAGCCAGCAATGATAACCCACTCATCTCCACACACACACACAGAGCAGCTCAGCTCCCCACCTTCAGCAGCCTGGCACACACAAACAGCTGATGCAGGAACGGGAACAAAAGATAGAGATGCGTGGCCACATTCTACAAATATTTTTGAGGCTTCCTTAAAGTATGAATAGAGTCAAGGAAAACTAACGAAAAAATTCCATGACTTCAAGGAAACACAGAAATTATGCTTTACGTAAGTATGTAAGGAAGGTATAAAGCCTCTTCCAGACAATAAACCAAACAACAGAGGTTATTACCATAAGCTTGCCAAGTTCATACTAATTTGGCCATATTTGTAAAAACATAATGTTTTAATGGCGCCTCTTAGATTCTATTGCCTCATAACTGCAGATGACAAAAAGTTATGTGTAAGAGTTAACAACTACATTTCTGAAGCTGCTTGAAACAACTGGAAGAAGATTATCTTAGAGAAAGTCTTTAAATAAAGCAGGGCATATCAACAAAACCAGCTCTACTTCTTTGCAAAGGGGGTGCCTGCTGTTAGCATCATCACCAAAGTATACGCATATGTTAAATGGCATTTCTCCCAACAGAAGCCAGCTCCTCTCCTGAAACAGCTGTATTAGCAAGTTTTCCACCAGGTTTCAACGTGAGATGTACCGAACACATGGAAAAGTAAAAATAAATCACTGCCAGATTGGTCCGTTTGATCCCAAACAGGGGGTAACACATGAATCCAATGGTGTCTGCACTTCATGGATCAGCTTTTTGGTTTATTAACCAAGCCTGTAAAAGCACTCTAAATTACCAACCTTTTTGCATGCTCTATTACAAAAAAAACCCAGTACTTTCTTGTCTCAAAATGTCACAGATACAATGCAAAGCCTGTCAGGCTGCTAAGATAATCCAAACCCAATGACAGCAAATAGCAACCTGGCACATGTTGAGCCTTCAGACTCAAAATAGATTTAAATTAACACAAAGCTGGAAGGAAAGAGTTTAGTAACAAAGTGAAGAAACCAAGGGAGAAGAAATGAGATTATACCAGTCATCATTTCAATCAGACCAAACAAGTTAAAAGCCAGCTAGAGGATGGCATTTACGTCTGCCTCTGAGGCTGGGATGAGGGCCAGAATTACACTCCTTGATGTGACTTATTTATGCCATGCTGACACTCCAGTTGGCAAGGATAAAGGTCCAAAGGTCAAAGTACTATGAGGCAGAAGCCGTGTACACCAGTTAATCTTACCAAGCAGTCATGTCTCGGGTGGGGATGCAAGGAGCAGGGAGCCATCGTTCTTGCACCCATCCACCCACCTGCACCTTAAAACCACTTTAGCTGAGCCCATCTCAGAGCTTCCTCAGTCCACAAAGGAGATTTCTGCAGAGATCCCACCAACCACTCCCACAAAATGATGTGTTTTTCAAAGGCAAAGCCAGAGAGAAGCCAGTGGTGCCACATGTTAAAACTGAGAGGCCAGGTCACCAGCTGAAGCCCAGAGACCACCCACAGACCTCCAAACTCAGAAAACTCCCTAAAGAATGTGGGCATGGAGGAAAAATGAAGGCAGAGAGCGACATTTTTGGTGCTTCTGACAGTTTCTTAATTGGGATTTCTTCCAGCTCTAAGTTATTCCCAATTACTTAAATAATATTCACATATTTAAATCTTGGAATTTTAAAACCTAAACCATAGATTTCACTTTCAAAAGAAGGATCCCAAAAGTTGAATTACAAGTCAGGCTCAAATTCCAGTATAGGGATATCAAGCTTTTTGTTTACACTACACAAATGTTTTAACAGATACAGTCTCTCAAAGTCATGGAAACTTGGAAATCTGAGACTTTTTGCATTAATGTCAGAATATACTTAAGATTGCAGAATATGATGGAACCTGCAGCTAGCGCTGAATTCCCACTAACCTCTGATTTGCTTACATGATTAGCATAAAAGTCAAAAAATAAAAAAAATGAAAAATGAAAAAGTTACACCACATTATTCTTGAATATTTTAGGGATCTCCAGAGCAAAATATGCCCAAAAGAAAGTTACAAAACAACAAATTTGGGGAAGGGAAAGAAAGGAAAAGAAAGATCATATCTTTGGATGTTTTTGTTGTGGACATCTGGAGCCTCCATCCAGCTGCAGGATCTAGGCAAATGGACTAAACTTGAGCAGAGACTTAGATGGCTGGAAATGAGAGTCTGCTCTAAACAACACCTTAGTCTTGGAAGAAGAGTTGACAAGTAACAGGGACCGGCTGTCTTCAGGGTGAAAAGAAAAGCTGTAAATACACAATGAAAGGATATTTCATCTCCTATGGGTACTCCTGCCAAACTTTTCTATTTATTGGATAGTACAAACACCTCAGAAACTAAACAGCAGTTTTAATCAGGGACTGTTCTAGCTTTTAACTGCTGCACTCACCTTTGATGCCCCTACAGCACACCAGGGGCATCAAGCTTTTCAAAAGATGTACTGCAATAAGCAAAATAAAAACCTCTCCTTACTAAAACCCTTCCTTCAGAAGAGGCAGGCACACAATCCAGAGACATGAAAGCAAGTTTTTCCAAATTAGAAGACTGTTTTCTAGTAAGTGCGAAGGTGTCTGAGCACCCAGGAATCACAACTGACATTGGGATCAGAAAGCTGAGTCCACTTTGTACATAACCAGCACTAAGAACTTTGAACAAGAGCTCGAATATTTACAGAAAAAAAAATCTTTGAATTTGGTATATATTTAACAAGCCTACAGAGGAGATCGGACCACTTCATACTGGCATTCTTACACAAGTGTGCACACTGGACTATAATCATATAGCTAGCTATGACTGCATTTTTCAAAACAATTTTTACTGTAAAAGTTGAATCTACTAGTAAATCCTTATTTAAAAACAAAAATAAGCTATTCCAATTATCAACTTGTAAGAAAGCAAACCTGCATGCCTGTAGCTAATCTACCTCAAGAACTCATGTCTGGTGCTTCCTCTGTGGTTTAGAAACATCAGCAATGCATTGGTTTCCTAAACACAGTTTCCCATGTCCCATTTCAGATAATGAGCAATCTGTGGTTGTTCAGTCATCTTCAAGGTCAAACCCCTTTCTAGTGTTTCCAGAAAGTATATGTGTCTTTAACCAACTTTTCTTCTGACTTTTACAAGAATGCAGTATTAACCCATAGCAACTAAACCATTGATTAAAAAAGTTCTAGAAAACATCACTCTGTTTAACTACCAACACTTTAGCTCTGCTGGAGCTTTTGAAATGAGAAGAGGAACTAAAAAAAACCAAGGAAACAGACACTGGGTTTTGTGTCAGTCTATGTAATGGTTTCAAAACTCATCTAACACAATCGTTCAACAGATGCAAATATTTTGTGTGCAAATATGCACACGAAATATTTCGTTCAATGAATGAGGTCTGCTGTACTTTCATATTAGCTCTCAGATGCTATTATAAACTTTCAGCCAGATGAGAAGAAAGCCTCCTTCAGGGTAAAACAAACAGCTATAGTTCGCTTCAGACAATAAGGAATACAAACTGCATGGAAGGATTTTCCATGATTTAACTGTCACCAACAACAGACTAATGAGTCACAGACAACAGCTTAATACTTAGAGCTTATTGCTAAAGAAAAAAATATTTATGTAATTTCAAAGTATTAACAACAAAACATAAAATGAGCTTTGAATAGATCCCTGTAGAGCAGCAAACCAGGTCAGCTGTATGCATACAAGAGAAACCCAAAGTGGGCACTGGACACAGCCAGGCTTGCACTGCACCAGGAAAACCAGACTGAAAACATCAGCCATTGTTCTGTACTGAAAAAGCAATACTGTCCCTGCTGTCCTTTAACAGAGGACTGCAAGGGCCAGAGAGCTCCAAATTCAAACTGCCAAGCAAATTCAAACTGCTAAACAAAGTGAATTCCACATTCCTCCTGTAAAATATTGAAATGGTATTTGTGCTTCATTTATTTTCAAGAGGGATAAGTGATCCAGCATTAGAGGGGAATCTTTGTTGGCAGAGCCCTCAGACTAAGGAAAGACTGCTACTGGAAGAAACGGGAAAGAAGCAGAAGTAGATTCTACAAAAAGTGTATTTGCCGTAAGAATATGGCCTAATATAGTTTTCTGGGGAAGTCAGAACTATCCCCCTTCGGCTGCTTATTCCCATGACTGAAAGTAAAAAGAGCTGTTGAATGCATGTACAATCATCAGTCCCATAAGCAACTCTGCCAGGGAGGGAAGACAAAGTTTTTCAAAATAGGCCAAGACCCTTCTTAAGTATCAAAAGCTTTTGTATGCAGAACATTTTTTCCAAACAGAAAAGGGCCTGCTCCAGATAATCTGGAAGGGAACAGAATTCTCATTTCTGCAGTGTTTTGAAAACTCCTGACGTTAGTTTTATTTACTGCAAGTTTCCAGGAAGCTCTTGCATCTGATGAAAATCTTGCAGGGACACCTTGTAACAGCTTGCAGTTCTTCTAAATGATCAACATGTCCAACCATACTGTTCAGGGCTTTTTGGGAAAGGCATTCCCCACTGCACAACCACAGGTGATCCCACAGAGCTGCTGAGATCATGCAGGGTTTTACACAAAATCAAGCCACGCTACATTTTTGTACAAAAAGTGATCTCTGACACTTGGAGGTATCTTCTGGGTTACTTTGTAGATTAGCTTTTAAAGGAGCGTGAGATATTGGACAAAAGCACTGCAGAAGTACAAAGAATTATAAAGTTAATCTAGTAACACCTGCAAGGGCTTTAATGCTTTGAAAAGTCAGACTACATAAAGAATATATTCAGACAGACGACCCTTTTTCTTACTCCTTCCAATGATCCTTGCAGGGTGATGCAAGACAGTAGTCTACAGAGATGGTTTTTACTATTATCTGATGACCCCATCAGTCCAAAGACACCCTAGTGTAAGTGTCCTGAGGATGTTTAGCTGCTTCCAAGTTCCACACTTCACAGCTATCTTTGCTCCACACAAACAGGATGGCAGCTGCTGGGAATCAAACATCTCAGCTAAAGACAGCAAGGTACATGCAGGTAACTCCTTCAGCACTACTCCCTGTCTTACAAGGGAAAAGATGAGCAAGAGAGAAGATGAAGAAAGCTCCTAACACAAAAATTAGTTCAGAGATGGATTGTGGATTATAGATCATCTTGCACTTGATTTGAATTAGGTAAAGGTTGTGTTCATCAGGGGCTATGTAACTGCAAGGAGTATCACATTGAAGGTACATAGCATTTCATCTTTGGACACTTAAAAAGTTTGGGTTTTTTTCCTGTTCCAACCTGGTATCTCCTTGCAATACTTGTGCATTTCACAAAACGCTCAAGAGCCCAGGCTACTGTGCCCTGCACTCCCAGAATGGGGTTACAGGTATTTTCAGGCTGGTCTCTGCTGCTAAGATCTCTAATACTCAAATTGGACATCCCATTCTCTCCAGACAATGCAGAAGGCATAAAGTCACCCATTTTCTGGGTTATCCCTGGAACAAAATCTGCCACTGGTAGTGGTCCCACTACTACAGAAGTGTCATGGGAAGCAGCCTTACCCAAAGCACACAACCATACAGTTCCCTGGATTCTGATCTGGAGCAAATTACAGTAAGTTACAGGATTTAGACACCTTCATCGGTCCTAACACAACTAGGTGGGTCCCTGAAGCTGTACAGCTACAGACATCACCACGCTCTAAAAAACAACACAGAAAAAAAAAAGATATCCTCATCAGGCTTGCAACACAGCAGCAGGGACTACTCAAGGTGAAGTCCAAAAAACACCTACATTTTAAGAGATCCTTCTCCAGACACCTCGTATTTCCCCACCCCTATGGCTGTGACACTCCTGGAAAACTGCTGACAGTTAGAAATCTGCACACCTCTCTGCAGCCCTGTGACACTTCCCCAGGAATTATAACATGCTTTTAACCTTGAGAAGTGCAGCAAGGTATTTTAAAGCAGTTATTGTGCAGACCTGGGAATGCAGAAAAGAGATCCAGAGAGAAAAAAATAAAAACACGCAAACCATTTTCTGAATACAGAAGGAATGTGGAGCCTCAGGTAGTAAAATACACAGTGAGAGGCTGGAGGACTTTTTTCTGAAGGTATCTCTAAAGCTGAAATTCACTTAAGAAGTAAGCTTTTTCATACACATTTCTAACTTAAGAAGTCAGTTTCCAAAATTTAAGCTAATGCTAAGTTTATTAATTAAACCCTGCTTTGAGAGCATCTAAAGATGCTTGTCTATCCTTCACTGAAAAACCTGGTACCAATTTTCAATCTCTGAATGTCAGTAACCCTGATACCTGACATGAATATTGAAGGAACAAGTGGCTTTTACTACATGGTAAAATGCCAAGCATTGGTAATGTGAGATACCAATACAAACTGCTGATAGTCCTGTCAAGAAATGTGGTTAAGACAGTTTTAGCAGCTGGAAACTAACTGCACTCAGTCATTAACTGCATGCATCAGACCAGCATGAAGTGTATGGTTTTGTTCTTTCCAATTAAGGTAAGTACAGCCTTCTCATGTTATGAAGTTACTTTTGGGGGGATACTAAGAAAATCTGAAAGGTGCCTATTAACCATTGTATTTGGACACAGAGAAGGCAAGCAACTCCCAACTGCTTTTTCCACATGATTTTACTATATCCTTAAAGAACCTTCAAAAAATACCATCCTAACCAACCATACATACCTACATTAACAGGTGGGGACACTCAATTGTAAAGAAATAAGCGTTCCCTCTCAAGGAGTTTGATGCACAACCCAAGGATAAAGTGATATTTTGTGCTTCATGGCTTTTTCTTGTTCTTCTCTCTCCCTCCTGTCCATGTGTTAGCAGCATTACACCAACATATTTACTCTCCACCTAGAAGTGTTCAGCTAAAAATAGAAACCCTGTTGACCTAAAAATAAAGCCCCTGTTTATAAATTCTGTATTTAACATCAACTACAGAATTGCCCACCCATATATGCACACAGCATCCCGACTTCCCTCGGTTTAGCCTATAGACAGCTGCTCACCTCCAGGCTCATCTCTGGGGAAATGCACTCATGCAGGAGGTACCCACGGGCCAGGCAGGTCAGTCCCAGCAGAGTATGAGGATGGCTGCTGGAGAACCAAACCAGTTCACAGCAGGAATGTGCCTCACAAATGTAAGCACATTCATTATAAGCTGCAACGAGCTCTCTTTCAGACACGAGTCTGTATCAACACACCCCAAAAACACATGTCCCCATGTGACTCAGCATCCAATGGTTACACTCATTAGGCATGCATAGCCAGCAAACACAGTCTTAAATCCCTTAATCACAGGTCAAAAGAGTTGTCAAAGCCTGCACTGATGGGATCAGGAAAATGCTGAAGTGTTTTAAACAAGGAACATTAGCTCCTATGGAAGGGTAAAAGTACTCAGAAGCTGCATCGGTGATTTACAGGACCAAAGTGACCTCTTGGACCTGCATCCAAAAAAAAAAAAAACATACGCACAATTTACTTGAGAAGTTTCATATTTTTAAAGTATACTGGGAAACATGAGGCCACAACTGTAGTATTGTGCCCAGTTCTGAGGGCCCCAGCACAAGAGATACATGAACATACTAGAGCTAGTCCAAAGGGGGTGGAGCATCGCTTTTGTGAGGAGAGGCTGGGAGAGCTCTTCAGCTTTGAGAAGAGAATGCTCAAGGGGAGGATTTTATACATGTATATAAAAATCTGAAGGGAGGGTATAGAGATGACAGAGCTGGGCTCTGCTCGGTGGTGCCCAGCGACAGAAGCAAAGGTAACAGGCACAAACTAAAACACAGGAAGTTCTCTCTGAACATCAGAAAACACTTTTTTTACTGTGGGGGTGAGTGGGAATTTGCACAGGCTGCCCAGGAAGGTTGTGGAGTCTCCATCCTTAGAGTTACTCAAAAGCCATCTGGACTTGTCCCTAAGCAACCTGCTTTAGCTGGCTCTGCTTGAGCCAAGGGCTGGACCAGGTATTTCCAGAGGTCCCTTCTAATCTCAGCCATTCCATGATTCTGTGAAATAAAAAGACAAGTTCTCTTCAATTACTGATGAGAAACCTAGAACAAATTTTAAAAGAATATTCAAACTTCATCTAACATGTACCTACAGGTGAAGTGCTCTTTACGGACCATCACAGAAAACTTTCTGCATTAACCTGGGATTTATAGGAAGCTGCAACTAAACGGAATTTCAGCTTTTATTAAAATGCAAATTAGTTTTCAAACATAGAGACAATTTTAAGTATTCTCAAGGCATGTTTAGAGAATATCTCCTGTGGGGTATTTTTCCTCATTAATACAGGCAAATATTAAACATATATAGCGACCCAAGACACAAATAGAAAGCATTTTTCAATGCAAGTGACCAAGCTGTGAATCTTTATCTTCCATTATCCTCAGAAGGAAAAAAAACATGCATTTTCAATCATTTAAGCATCTTTGAAGATCTGGTCTTGTAAGCCATGGAATTAAATTTACTGTCCCAGAGCATGCACCATGAGAAAGGACTGGGTGTTCAAGAGAGAAGGGAAACACAGCAAGAGTGCTCCCACCCACAAATACAGTATTTCTGATTTGCATCTGATAACTGCTCTTTCAGTTTAGTCAAGACAAGAAGATATACTGTGCAAATGAAAGCGTACTATTAAGGTGAAGAAAAACATCCAGAACCTACTCTCTCTGAAGACTGCAGAGCCTTTAATATTTATGAAGTCTGAAGCAGCTTCAAAGACTCTTCACTTCACTTTCTCATGTCATAACAAAAAGCAGCACTAAGTCATTAAATTTTAAGGGGAGTTCACAACTAAACTATAACTCTTTTAGTAAATTCTGACCTCTAGGAAAAGGCCTAATTTCTTTGGTTTGTGTGTGTATAGCAACGGCAATGAAAACAAGGCACAAAGAGGAAACTTGCATGTTCAGAAACTTCGAAGACTAAAACACATAAAAACCTCAAAGCACCCAACATTACCCAACTGAAGCACTACATTCGTTGTCTGTATTTCTGTGTACTGATTATTTCATGGATTAACCTGCCAGGTTAAGGGCAGTGTGCAGAAAGAAAATCTGCTTTGAAAAACCCTGATAGCACTTACTGTCCAAAGCTTTCCCTCTGATCAAACTCTGTGTCATAAAAAAACCACATGAGAGAAAGTGATCTCTCCTCCTAGCATGGATACAGATATTCTTCAGCTGCAAAAAATCTGTGCAGGAAAGAAATAGAACCAGTGATACAGGATAAAGCTAGAAAATTGTGTACTTTATTTAGGCCTGACATAGGTTTAGACAAGAGAGCCTCCAATTCAAGATGACAGAATTCCCTGAACATAACAGTGGAGTATTTTGGTTATAGCCAGGCTTTCAGGACCTTGAAATTAGAGATTATCACTGCTAAGCCTGATAAATACTGGTGGTAATGAGAGGGAGGAAGAGACCACAACAAACCACTGAATAGCTACATAACTTTAACCCAAAAAAAACAGTGAGGTATATGTTGCCCTTGACTCAAGCCTTCCTGAACAGTATTTATTACCCACACCTATAAAAAACAAAACATCAGGAAATGTGATCTATTACTCCTTAAATAAAAAATTATTCACTGTAAAATTGTTAATGGGACCATATGTTATACAAAACACTGTTGTTCAAGAGTCCCTATAGATTCGGTGGTGATACAGTCAAAAAATAAAATGTGAATTTTCAGCAGACAAAACAAGGAGAAAAGGGATCTTTGTTATTCTTCCAACAGATCTGTCGTCACTTTGGGGGTTAAACACCGCTCCCTAGCTTTGAAGTCTCTGCATTAAGGATGGAATACCCAAGTACCAGAATGACGCTGAAAACACATCACATGTATGCAGTATCACATGTATGTGCTTCGTATGTATCCACAGACAATGTTTCATACCCAGGACCTGTACCTGACCCTTAACAGCAGCACTAATCACTCTCAGACACTGCAAGGGTTCCCTTGCCAAAATAAAGTATTATAGCTGGGGTTTTCATCCCCAGGTTTCAAACAACACTGAATCTCTTTGGCACATAATACTGCTCCAGCCATTCATTCTTATAATGAACTTCTATTCTTATAACCTTTCAATATCTCTCACGGGAAGAGAAGGGGTAGGGGCAGGGAACGGTTTCTGCTATAAACCACTGAGAATTAGTTTCCAGCTGGAAAGACAACAGGGCTGCCAGTCAGCCCCCTGATTTTGTCTCCTCATTTGGGATCGCCTTTCTATCAGTCTCTTTAAAACCGGGTCCCCTGAAAGAGCAGAGCCAGGACAGGCTTTTCCCAGCTGCTGCCCTTAATTCCTCACCCCCCACAGGTACTGATGTCAGGTCACCAGGACACAGCGATGCTGGCAAGGCATCAGGCGGGAGGTCAAAGCCTGGGTGATGCCTTCACCCAGAGCAGAAGCTGTACCATGCCAAGGAGTGGCACATATACATCCGAAGCAGCCAAACCCAGCCTGCTTGAGAGCCACCCCCTGACCAAGGACATGCTGAGAAGATCACGTCTCAATAGTGCCACAGTCAAATGAGGAAGAAAACCAAAACCAAACCCACCAGTCTGATACTTGAACTCAGGTTAGTCCCACCTACCACCGTCTGAAACCAGCTCCAAGAGCTTACCTGCAGAGCAGGATGCACGACATGGCTCATTTCAGTTCAGTCTGGCATCTCAGCCCAAAACCACCTTTATTAGGACAGATGGATGAGCCAAACATTCTTGTGGCCACCATATGAAAAAGAGTGAAACATAACTCAGGCTTTCATGGAATTTTGCACAAATTCAGTGCCATAACAACATCAATTTTGTATTTTATCAGTTTCAGAGCTAGTAGTTTAACTGTCAGCCTCCAAAGAACACAGACTAGGACTAAAAAAAGCCCTCCCTTTCTGAATAACTAGATGTGGTATTTGATAACTAAATACAGCATTTTAAAAAGTAGTTAAACTCACACTTCTAATTCTGTGGAATGAAACAATCACATGTTAAAAGCAAAGGCAGGATACTGCCAGATAATGCAAAGCACAGGGACCTAAGAACTCTACTTTATTAAATATTTCCTCTCCCCACCCACGTCTCAACCACCACTGGAAATGTGATATCGAGAACTTCTCCATCATTCATTCCATAATCATGCAAGCTTAACAGCACCTCAAACAGCAGAATCAAACCTCGCATCTACCCATCTAAAACTCCTGACCTGCAGCAAAAAGGCAAGACATGACAAAACATGACAAAAAGCTGTCATTTCCCATTTGCCCCATTTGCACACACAAGCCCAACGATGACCCACAGGAGCATGCAAAAGGCCACAAAATCTACGCATACCTATTGACCTGTCTGAAGGAGTCCAGGCTGACAGCCTGAACTGCAAAACAGCCATTTACCATGCCATCCTCTCCTTGCGAGTAAGCTCTCCAGCAGCATTCCTCTGCTTCCACTGTTCCAGCACTCCCGTGCCTCATTGCTCCACACCAAGATGCATCCAGATACTGCATGCTCTGAGGAATCAGCACATCGGTGGCTGCTATTTACCGTGAACGCGTGGCTAGCCCTGAACTCGGCTAGGCAAAGCTACTGCTCAGGAACCAAACCTCACAGCAGAACCTGCATTCCCAGCTCTTATTGCTAAATCGGATGCCACCCAGCTGCCACCCCGGCCGGGGGCGGGAGGAGGTGAAGCAGGGTGTGACGCAGCTCGCGCTGCTGCTCCTCGCCAAGGGAGATCCCTGCCCCTGCCGGGGAACACCGCCGAGCACAGCCGAGGGAGCCAAGGGCCGGGAGCGGGCTCCGGCAGCCACAGCCACCGGCAGCCACCACACCGTCCCCAAGACAACAGCTGGGGAACCCAGATAGGTCGGGCTGCGTGTGCACACAAGGATATGACCTTTACCGGGTTCACCGCCGCTCCATGCTCTGTGTTTACTACAGCCGGTGCGTCCTGGCTGGTGGCGGCGATGCCACCGCTTGTCCCCGCAGCCCAGGGCGGCTCCTCCGTGCCGGAGGGGCGCGGGGAGGAGAAGAGGGCCAGTGCTCCGCCCGGGAATCAGGGAGGGGACAGCCAGACACCCCCGGCGCACGGGGACAGAGTCCTGGCTGCCGCAACCGCCCGGGCAGCTGGACCACCGGCCACGACCACCGTTGGCTCCCCACAGCCTCCCGGTTCGCCCCCAGCCCCGAGAGAGCCGAACAAAAGGGAACGGAGGGACCAAAAGACAGCAACCCCCCTCCCGAGGGTCCTCGTCCGAAGGTGGCGAGAGACACCGCGCCCCGAACGCAACCCTGCCCCAGGGAGGTGGCACCGGGCTAGTATGTAAAGGTATGGACACACACAAAAAAATACTATATTAATATTATTATTCCCCCTAGACGGCCAGCGCGGCACTCACCCTGCTCGG